>PVJH01016127.1:0-51002 GCA_004026705.1 Nesogale talazaci | reverse complement strand
CCTATGCTCCTTCTCTTGGTGAATGTCACCACCCACTGGGCTAGAATCTTCTGGTTCATTCTTTTTTTGTTTTGTTTTGTTTTTTTTGGGGGGGGGGGGCATCACTGCTTTCCGGTGGTGGGAGTAGGAGGCCCAGCCCCACTGCTGGAATTGAACCTCCGTCCCAGTGGGCCGCAGTACCGCGCACAACCACTACACCACCAGGGCTCAGCCCTTCTGATTCATTCTTAACTCTTCCCTCTCCCTGCTTTATCTCACACAGTTAATGTCAAATTTTCCTGCTTCAATGTTTAAAAGTCCATCCATTCCCCTATGTCAGCCTCCCCACCCACTATCTCTTCCTGAGATTACTACTATTTTTCCTTCTTGCTTCCAGTCCATTCATTGCCAAAATGGCTGCTCTAAAATACAAATGTCATGCCACTCTCCTTTTAATTTTTTTTTTTTTTTTTTTGGCATCACTGCTCTCCGATGGTGGTAGTAGGAGGCCCAGCCCCACTGCTGGAATTGAACCTCCGTCCCAGTGGGCCGCAGTACCGCGCACAACCACTACGCCACCGGGGCTCAGCCCCTCTCCTTTTAATTTTTATTGAAGTATATTTTGCATAAAATTCCCAAATCTCGATGTACTTTTTCATAGGTGGAGATGGGACACATTTCCCAAACCCCAGAAGGTCCCTCTGAGTGCTTTCCCCCTTGTCAAGGAAATTGCCTATGTTAGGCCCTGTTGAGTGGAGAAACAAGTCCAGTGGCACTCATACATGTGTAAAAAAGAACTCTACGTCAAGAAGCTTTAGACATCAGGAAACCATCCTAACCCAGTCCAAGTCATGTCCGTAAGTCCCTCTCCAGAATCACATAGTCACAAGCAACGATGCGGAATGGAGGAAGAGCACAGGTCAGTGGGCGAGGGTGCAAAGTCTTGTGGATTCAGTGATGGTGGATAAGATTCTGCCTCAGGGTCAGCCAGCAGGAAGATGAAGGCAGAACGAGAAGGGGAGGTTCCAACGGCACTCCTTATTTTTCCCCCCCAGTTTAATCTTTTTTCTTTTTTTAATTCTTTTTTTAATCATTTTATTGGGGCTCTTACAGCTCTTAGCACAATCTATACATACCTCCCTTGTGTCAATCACACATGTTCATAGGTTGCCATCATCATTTTCATAACATTTTTTCTACTTGAGTCCATGGTATCAGCTCATTTCCCCCACCCCTTACCCCTCTCCCTCACGAACCCTTGATAATTTATAATTTTTTTTAAGTCTTATACAGACTCCTGTTTGCCTTCACCCACTTTTCTGTTGTCTATCCCCCTGAGGGAGGGGGAGTTATATGTCAATCATTGTGATCAGTTCCCCCTGTCTTCCCCTTCTCCTCCTGGTATCGCTGCTCTCATTATTGGACCTGAAGGGGGTCTGTCCTGGATTTTTCTGTGTTGCAAGCTCTTATCTGTACTTGTAAGGTAGAATTGGGGTCATGACAGTTACGGGGGAGGGGGTGGGCAGGGGAAAAGCATTGAAGAAAGAGAGGAAAGTTGTGTGTTTTGTCAGTGCTATACCACTCCCTGACTGGCTCGTCTCTTCCTTATGACCCTTCTGTAAGGGGATGTCCATTTGTTTGCAGATGGACTTTGGGTCTCCATTCCGCTCTCCATCTAATTCACTTCAATATGATTTGTTGTTTTATGTCTTTGATGCTTGATATCTGATCCTAACAACACCTCATGATCACAGAGACTGGTATGTTCCTTCCATGTAGGCATTGTTGCTTCTCAGTGAGATGGCTACTCTCTTATCTTCAAGCCTTTAAGACCCCAGACACAATATATTTTTTTATAACTGGGCACCATCAACTTACTTCACTACCTTTGCTTATGCATCCATTTTGTCTTCAGCAATGATGTGAGGAAGGTGAGCATCACAGAATGCCAGATTTTTAGAACAAAGTGTTCTTACGTTGAGGGAGTACTTGAGTGGAGCCCAATGTCCTTCTGCTGTCTTAATGCTTAACAAATACACACATGTACGTAGATCTATTTCCCGATCATTTTATATATAAGTGTATTTACATATATATATGCCTGTATTTAGACCTCTATAAATGTCTTTCCCTCCTAGTTCTTTCTTCTACTTAAGTGGTTCTCAACCTTCCTAATACCACAACCCTTTAATACAGTTCCTCATTTTGTTTTGACCCCCAACCATAAAATTATTTTCATTGCTACTTCATAACTGTCATTTTGCTACTGTTATGAATCATAATGTAAATATCTCAAATGAAGGATGGATATTCATGGTTACAAATTGAACTTAATTAAAGCATAGTGATTAATCACAAAGCAATATATAATTATAGACAGCAAAATATTTCTAAAAACAAGTAAATGACATTTTGTCTTGAAGCATAGTGTAGCATGGGCTATAGTCTTCATGCCAGGTACTTGTATGTGGGCATATCTGCATGGGGGCACACCCGCCTGGAGATGGATAGAGGAATGGTGTCTCGGTTCCTGAGAACATTGGGAATATGTATTTTCTGATGGTCTTAAGCAATCCTGTAAAAGGGTCGAATGACCCACAGGTTGAGAACTGCTGCTCTATTTCCTTTTATTTTCCTCTCGTCCCACTATCATGCTTGGCCTTCATTTGGATTTCAGTCATTCCTCTTGGCTACATTGCCCTTGATTAAGTCCCACCAGAAATCCTATGCCATTCTTGCCATCGATTTTAGATCATTTGTTTTACCCTTGTCCCTAGGTTTGTTGGCACACCCTTCCTTTTCCCCACCTCCCTCTCTCCTGTGTCCCCACTGGGACGGTCGATCCCATTGGTTTATTCTCTGGATTGTTTATCCTGCCTATCTTTTATAGGTAGGTGTGCAGAGATAACAGTGAGTTCAAAACCAAGACAAAGAAAGCAAGCAGCAACAAAAACAACTAACAGCAAAAAAAAAAAAAAAAGAACAAGCTATAAGTAGTTCCAGGTCTGTCTGTTGACATTTATGAGTGTTTTCCAGTTGAGTCTGATGGGGGGCCACACTCTGGTCCCAAAGTCTATTTTTGGTATTCCTGAGGAATTTCTGTTGCTTTACTCCCCTTGCTGCTCTGTTTCATGCCCATAGTGTTTTGCCCAGTGTGGTGGGGTAGTTAGGATTGGGCATAATTCACACACTGTGTGTCCAGTGTTGTCCTCTATAGTGCTAAGGGTCAATGGGGTACTTTGTGTCTTGTGGTGAGGCAAGCCCTATGATCCTCCCTATGCATTGGCTACTCTGAGAAGGGATAATGTCTTTGGGACTTGGTGGGTCAGAAAGTGTTCCGCTCTCTTTCCTTTCCTCTTCATTTGCTCTTGATCAGAAGCACACCTCACTCTGAGCTGTAGCTTCCGTCCTGTCCTCTGAAATGCATTCTTCTGGGTGTGGGAGGTGGGGTACACATAGTTGGGATTGGGACCAGCTCACAGAACTTTCTGTTGGTCTGCTGCTTCATGCTGGTATATTGCATTTATGTCTTGGCACACCTAGTTGAAGTCTGGTCTCTCTCTCCCTCTCAAAGGGCACTTCTTAGGAGAAGGCCACACCCACAAGGAGTAACTATCAGGTTGTGACATGAGTGACAGGTTGAATACTACCCCTATGCTATTATATGTCTTTAAGTTGACATGAAATTATGTAATTACCATATTATCATTCTGACTTCTGTCATAGATTATGTTTGCTCAGTTTTGAAATTCAGACAAATAGGATCATATAGTCTTTTAAAATCAGTGTTATATCTGGTTTTCAGTTGCATCACTGTGCCTTACTGATGCATAGTATTCTGGTGTGTTTGTGTGTGGGGTGTAGTAAAGTTTCATTATCCATTGGTCTGTTTCTAACTTCTTACTAATGTGAACAGTGCTGTGATGAACATAGAAGTACATATGCTTGTTAGTGCTATGTCTCTTACTTCTTCACCCAGCACAAGTATTGAGGGGTTGTTTGGTTTTTCTAATCCCAGTGTTTGAGGCAGTACCATATCAGTTTCCACAATGGTTGTACATCTTCATCAACTCTTGATGTCGTTAAGATTTTAGGCATTCTAGTGGGTTCGTTCCTTTTCAAAAATCCTTCCATGACACCCACCGGGATAAAGTCCAAAGACCATGAAAGAGAGGATCCTTTGATTGTCTCTCTAATTACTGCTCCAAAACCAAACTCATCTATCGAATCAATTTCAAACCATAGTGACCCTTTACTACCCACCTAGAATTTTAAGCTGTAATCATGTTAAACTACTCGAGCCACTTTAAAGAGTCTTCATTTGTTTGGTTTTTCCTCCTGACCTTTGCATTTGTGTCCACTTTATCTTCCTCTCATTTGGGAAAATTTTTCTCATCTGCCCAGTCTTAAATTAGACTTTTTCTAAGACTTTCCAAGCCTTCAACATTTAATTAAATGACTTTCAATGTGCTTCCATAATTCTGCATGCTTACTCCTGTCTTAATACCCTATATTGTAATTTCCTGATGACATGGCAGGTTTAATTTTGCATCCTCAGTGCCTAGAAGAGTTGTAGGTATATCAAAGGTATATTGAATTAGCAAATAAATAAGTAAGTCTAATAGCCGGTTCTTATTTTTATTTATTTTTTACCCTAACCCTACAAATATCTGGTTCTTGATGGAGGAATTTAAATGAGATTATTTTCAAATTGCTGAATCTCTTGTATATTGATTTCTAAACCCTCATCCCATAGTTTGTGTTAGTGACAAGTGCAAAGGAAAAAAATTACAGTAAGAACTAAATAATCTTTAGCCATAGAATTGTGCAGTCTTAACACTCATTGTATTAAACAAGTCTCAACTGATCAGGGAGACTATAGGTTAATAAAAAATATACATTTTCCCAAAGTTTCAGTTCCCGTGAGACAGAACATTAGGAGTTTTCAGAAAATACTGATGCCCAGAAACCTCCCTCTGGAAGTTTTGATTTGGGTTGGGGTAGGTCTTTTTGTTCTGTTTGTTTTTAAGAAACGCCTATTTCATTTTAAACTTTTGATTGTGATTTGAGTGAAAGTTTACGTAACAAATTGGATTCCCGTGCAGTCGCTCACCCGCACATTGATTCGTACTCCTCCCACCTACTGTTTTCAGGCATCCTTCTTTCCTCTGCTTGCCTTCTGAGCTTTATTCCTGGGCTGAAGCTGCCCTTCTAATCTCCTAGGGTTAATTATTCTAAGGAATGGCACCTCCCTATGTTACAGTTTACTTTATAGGCCTGTCTACTGCCTCGCTTACAGTTGAACTACAGGGACAAAGTTTGCTCTAGACCTAAAGGGTGGAGTGAGTCTTGTAGAATCTAACTCGCAGTGAGACAGATAAAGGAAGTAAACAAGGGTAGAAAAACCACTAGGCGGACGATTGGAGAACAATAATAGAAGTGGACATGTGAGGGTGCTTGATGAGTATGCTTATTTGTATATTGTGAAAAAAACGATGTATGAACCCCTAATAAAATGATTGGGAAAAAAAAAAAAGAAAAAAGAAAAACCACTAGGGCTGCTATCTTAGTGCTAAGAAAATGGAAGGTTTACTGTTGTTGTTATTACGTGTCATCAAGTCACTCTGACTCATAGCTGCCCTTTGCACCATAGAACAAAGCACCATGGGGGTCTGCACAATTTTACAATTGTTCTTATGATTGAGCACATTATTGTAACCACTGTATCAGCTCACCTTACCCAGGGCCTTCTGGAATCTTTGTCACTGCCCCTCCAGTATGTTCTACAAACTCCATGGAGCTAATGTTCTGGGTCAGTTGAGACTCCCTTTGCCAAGCGTGAGGTCCTTCTCCAGGACTGGTCCCTGAGGAGAACGGGTCCAAAGGTTGTGAGATGCACCCTCACCATCCTTGCTTCTAAGAATCAGTTTGGCCGCACTTCTTCCGAGATAGATTGGTTTGTTCGTTGACACTTCGTGGTGCTTACAATGTTCTCCAGCACCACAATTCAAAGATACCCATTCTTCTTTGGTCTTCCTACTCAATGTCCAACTTTCACATACATACGAGGCTGCTGAAAATGCCAGGGCTTGAGTCAATCACACCTGAGTCCTCACGGTAACATCCTTGCTTTTCAATACTTCAAGGAGGCCCCGTGCAGCAGATTTACCCAAGGCGATGCATTGTTTGACCTCTTGACTGCTGCTTCCATGAGTATTGATTGTGGATTCTTGCAGGATGAAATCCTTAACAACATGAATTGTTTCTCCATTTATCATGATGCTACCTGTTGGTCCAGTTGTGAGGATTTCTGTTTTCTTTACATTGATCTGAAACGCATACTGGAGACTGTCATCCTTGATGTTCATCAACAAGTGCTTTCAGCAAGTAGGGTTATGTGGTGTGTGTATCACAGGTTGTAAATAAGCCTTCCTTTCCATCCACATCCTTCATATTTTTCTGATTATTTCTCAGCATACTGATTGCATAAGGATGGCGCATACCTTTCCTGATTGAAACTATGCACTTTTTTGTTTTGTCCCCACAGTTGCCTGTTGATTAATATATAGTTCCACATGAGCACATAAGTGATCTGGAATTCCCATTCTTTTCATGGTTTGTTATGATTCATATGGTCCAGTCAACTGCCTTTTTATAAAACTAGTGATACAGAAATTGAATAATTTGAAGACCCATGTCTTCTGTCTGAAATTGATCGTCGATTCAAGAGGCATGGTAAAACAGTAGTTGGAAAATATGATCTTGTTGATAAAAATGAAGTTGGAGAGCACATGATAGAATCTTGCAAGACCAACAATTTGTTTGTAGCAAATACCTTTTATCCACAAAACAAACAGCAACTTTGACATGGGCTTCTCTAGGCAGAATACACAGAAATCAAATGGACTGCATTGGTGGGAAAGGGATAGAGAGGCTCAATCTTAGCAACGTGAACCACACCCGAGGCCTATTGGGGAAGAGATCATCAATTGTCTATGTGTAAGTTCAGGTTAAAGTTGAAGAACATTCAAACAAGTCCACAAGAGCCAAAATACAACCGTGAGTATATCTCACGCCAATTTCAAGAACATCTCAAGAACAGGGTCTGCTGTAGTTCATACTAAACTGTCATCTCCACAGGAAAACACTTTTAATAAGGGATTCGGTTGAAGGAAGAGGTATATATATATATATATATATACACAAAGTATCACTGCTGACATATGACTTTAAATTGGAACATCTGTGAGCAAAGTAAGAAACTTGGCTTGATATAGATTGTAATTTCTTGATTATGAATTACTGCCTGTAATATGCCAAGTAATAAATTCAGTTATGGACCTTAAGGGAATTAGACTCCATGGATTGGATAGAGTCTGTTGAAACAATGATTGGTTGGTACCAATCCAATCTATTTTTTCTTCCTCTAACTGCTCTGTTAGATATAAATGGAATGTGCTAACAGAATTTGCTCATTTCTCCATGGGCCTGCAAAGATCTTTCAAACAGGATGTGTAAGTGCAGCCTCCTTGAACTAGATAAAACTGATGCAGGGCCTAATCCCAAGGCCTGTGAGAGTTCAGATCCCTTTCTAAGATTTTTGCATAGCACAAAGGGCTTATCCAACATAGCCTCTTCTGCATCCAGTGCTCCTGCATGCTCCGGGCAATTTTCCATCTTCATCAGGTTGATCTGTACATGAATTCAGCTACTCCACTGGTTTCCACTTAAACCCCACGTGGTAATTACATTATTTGGCATCAATTTGAGAGGATAACAAGAGAAGGGGTGGACTGTGACCTGTTAGTCAAGATATAACCAATGAGATCTCTGTGTGGGCATGGCCTTCTCCTGAGAATTGTGGGAACTCCTGTATTTCCTCCTTGGAGACAGGAGGCACTTTGCTCTCTCTGTTCTCTCCCTGAAAGATACTTGACTAACAAGACACAGGACACTACGCTCTGGTAGCTGGAGAAGCCACATGGACCTACCCTGATGTACCAGACCTCTGGAAGGGCAGAAACCACATAGAGAGCCCTGCCATCCCAGTGCTGACTGGATCTACAAGACTTTTAGCCTGTGACCTTCCGGCATTCAGCGTCATATCATGTATTTTGTGAGTCTGAAGAGGACTTTATTGATTGGTACCAGACATATGGGCTAATCTTGGACTTAGGGACTTGATCTGGACTGGGCTAGGACATTTTCTCAATATTCAATTGCTCTTGTATATAAACCTCTTTCTTATGTACATACGAGTGTCTATGAATTTGTTTCTCTAGTCTACCCTGAGTAACACATCTCATTTACATACCCACTACTCACTCCGCCGTATTGATTCCGACTCACTCTGATCACATAGGACAAAGTAAAACTGCCCACATTTGGCTTTCCAAGACTTTAAAACTTTTTTTTTTTGGGGGGGGGGGCATCACTGCTCTCTGGTGGTGGGAGTAGGAGGGCCAGCCCCACTACTGGAATTGAACCTCTGTCCCAGTGGGCCGCAGTCCCGCACACAACTACTACGCCACCAGGGCTCTGCCCAAGACTTTAAAACTTTACAAGAGCAGACCGTTCTATCTTTACTTCCCAAAGAGTGACTGCTGTATTTAAACAGCTGACCTTGTGTTTTGCAGCTCTGTGAATAACACGCCATGCCACCATGTTGACTTTCATTCACACAGGTAGACTTAATGCTAAGTAGAAGTTTATTGAGAGAGATTATGACACATAGAATGCACCAAACAATTTTTTTTTTTTTAAGCATCAGTGCCCTGGTGGTGGGAGTAGGAGGCTCAGCCCTTGCTCCTGTGAGCTGGAATTGAGTCTCCATCCCAGTGGGCTGCAGTTCCGCGCACAACCACTATGCCCCCGGGGCTCAGCCCGCACCAAACAATTTTTAAAGTTACTTTAGATGTTTCTATTCTCAAAAGATTTTTGGTGTCTCTTTCTATTTCCTGATTGAGGGTCTCTTTTCTTCGGCATTCCTCCTGGCACCCTGAAGATTTCCTTTAGGGGAATCTGGGTGCTGATTATTATTAATAGAATAGGAATACAATATTTTATTTAATATATAATATTAATATAGTACTTTATTTACCTTTTTGCAAATATTTACCAAAGAAAAGAACTGAAGCAAACAGGAAGGCCTACTTTTCCTCACCCTGTTGAATTTTGCCAGTAGACTACTGTTTTCGCCTCTCCTCAATCCTGTGAACTGCAGAAAGGAGTGTGGCAAGGGAAGGGAGGGCGGGACCCTGAGAGGACTGACTGTTGAGAGTCCCTCAGAGGATGTCTATGTTCATGGCTAGGAAAAGCAATTACAATGACAAAAAGACAGAAAATATACTGCTCCTCCTGGTTCCCTGTGTGTGTTTGTGTGGAGAGGGGGGAACCAGCCCCACCGTCACTATCATGGGTCTGGTAGGTGCAACTGTATAGTTATGACACATAAAGATTATAGTAAAAGCAGAGAGAATAAGAGAGATAGAAGAGAAGGTGAGATAAAGGAGTCTGACACCTTTCCTGGTAACGTGCTCATCTCCTGGATGGCCATGATCTCACCAGGCAGGTCCACGCACAGCACAGGCAGAGGAGAGGGGAGACAAGAGGGGACAGGGCCAGAGAGAGCGTCTTTGTTTGGGGGCTTTTTGTAGGTAGCCCTAGACATGCATGTCCAGTAGTTAGATGCGTCACAAGGTGGGTGGTAATCACAGTGAAGTCCCTGAGTTCACAGGTGAGGAAACCCATTACTTGCACTGAGGGAAGACTTGGGGTGGGGGGGAGGGAGGGGAGAGCGACTCTGTGAGAGGAGATATATGTCTGCTTCTACAGCAGTGATTCTCAAACTGGGGGTCACTTCCCTTTGGTGGGGAGCTGTCAAATGACCCTTTCGCAAGGGTCACCCAATTCATAACAGTAGCAAAAGGACAGTGATGAAGTAGCAACAAAATAATTGTATGGTTGGGGGGGGTGTCACCCCAACATGAGGAGCTATATGAAAGGGTCGCAGCATGAGGAAGGTTGAGAACCGCTGGGTAACAGGGAGACAGAATCAGCCATGTGCTCACATCCAGGCAGGATGGCTGGGAAGGGAGATCTGCTGGAATGACATTGCTAGTTTTCCATATCACGTGCCCCTCCATTTTTTTTCCTTTTGCTCATCAGGGATTTTTTTTCTTGGCATTTATGTATTTTGAGCTATAACTCACACATCATAAAAATATCCTTTTAGACATATAACTCAGTGGACTTTAATGTATTTGCCGAATTATTCAACTTTCACCACTACCAATTTAATAATGTGGTCATCCTTCAAAGCATTCACTTTGATTTGAAAAAATGATATATTAAGAAATTTTTACCTGGACTATAAATGTTTAGCACCCCCTCGTATTTTGTACTCAAAACAGCGACACATCTCCCCCCTGTCTTGCCTCTCGGTGCTCCCTGGAGAGACGCAGTTTGTGGTGCTTCCCACCTTCAGTGGCTCTAATAAGTGAAAGTAAAGCAGGTAAAAATAAAAGCCTCCATTTAAGAAGGAAAGAAGATGAATATTCTCTGAATGTCTACACTGGGCCTTGTGCTTAGTGTATATGTCACTCACTTGCTCCCCCTGAGTTGAAGCTGACGCATAGGGACCCTGTAGGACAGTAGAACTGCCCTTGGGGGTTTCTGAGACTGTAACCCTTTATGGGACTACACAGCCTTTTCTTTCTCCAGAAGATACATGAATGTGACTTAATTTGATAGTTATCTATACAGTAGTCCTTATTGACTGTCTTACAGCTTGGGAAGCTGAGCCTCAGTGGAAAAGCAACTTAGCAGGATCATTCAGAGCGAGATGGAGTTAAAATATAAGAGAAATTGAGGCTGAGCCCCTGTGGCGTAAGTGGTTGAGTGTGGGACTGTGGCCTGCGGGTTTGGCGGTTCAAATCCAGCGGCGGCTCTCAGGAGCAGCACTGGGTAGCGCCCACGACCACCAGAGGCAGTGATGCCCCCCCCCCCAACAAAAACAAACAAATAGACAAAATATATGAGAAATGTATTTGACTTTGAATTTCCATTGTTCAACTTTCTAAGTAGTAAGAGTACTGAGTTTTGAAATCAAAGCCTGCAGAGTGGAAAATAAGATATATTTGAAGACTAAGAAAGCAAATTCCTCTGTGTTTTCTTCAGGCAGGGGTAAGAGGTGTGAAAGCAAATAAAGAAGGCAGATAGAGTGGGATATGAGATAATTTTTATTTTCAAAGCTTAAGGTTTCATTATTTGGAAATCCCAGAAGCTAATGCTAGTGTTAAAAGAGATATATTTACAAATAAAATAAAAGAGATATATTAAAATGTTTCTATATGACTCTTTTTTTGCTTATTAATCATTCAAATATGTAATTCAAAGTACCTCTTAAAAGTTATGATTTCTCACCTTTCAGTTCTCACCAGAACTCATATTTGAGATTTTTCCCATGCTCCACATTATGCTGTAAATAGGTCTTTTTCTTTGTATAATAAACTATACAACAGGTGTCTATTTAGTTCAGATGCCACCGTCCTCAGCGAGTTGTTCAGAACCTCAAGCCAGCCAAATAAGTACAAGCTGACCAAGATGCCTTTTATCTTGAGTTGGGTCCCTAACATACCTGGGTCTCAAATGCCTCTTCTCTAAAATAAAAGGGGACTGGACCAGCAGCCGCTCTAACGAAAGCCACTGTCATGGAGTGGATTCGGTGTCATGGTGAGCCTGTAAAGATTTTTAAGCCTGTGCATTTTGACTGGCACAGATCATGCCATCTTCCTCTCATGGAATGGCTGGGGTGGGTGGGGGGGGGGGTTTTGAATGGAAGGCCTTTAGGTTGGGCAGTCTAATGTGTACACGGCAGCACTCATTTGGACTGGCACAGAATTCCTCAATTCAAGGAGGAAAGAGTGACCAACATCCAAGTGATCAAAGGTTTTGTGTTTGTTTGAAACTTCTTGGAACCTGAGCCACACTTCCACCCCCACCCTGAATCACAATCTCAGATGCTGCTGTTCTTACGTTCTCTGTCTCCATCAGCCTGAAGAAGAACCACAAGGTAGAATATCCCGGAGGATGCTTTCAGGTCTAGCATTACACAGAACTACACCTTCCAGGACAGAAGTGAATTGAATATGAATAGCCTACTATAAACACGGAGGTTTGTGTATCATGTGGCCTAGACACAGATGCTGAGAAGGTGACCATACCAAATGCCCCAAGATGGACACAACTTGGAAGTACCCTTTCTGCCTAAGCACTAGAAAGTCATATTAGAGGCCAGGGCATAACTAAGGAAGCTCTGTGTCGAATCTCAATATCCAGAGGGAACTTTATGAATGACTAAGCCAGAGGGAGAGGGCTAAGGGTTTCTTTTCACAATTACCCTGCCCTGAGTCATTGCTTAATAGGTTTCTACTCCCAATTAGCCTGCTCAGAGCCATTGCTTAGTTCACCTTCCTGGTCAACGAAGACAATGGAAGCAGGATAAGCAGGTCAGACTCAGAAAACCTGAGTCATGTTGACTTGGCCTTGCTTCTTATAGGGTCTCACCATACCTATGCTTACCCAGCAGACATACGGGCCATAAAGTGTGCCTTGCGAACCATTGATCCACGCTACAAATACATTCTACACACACACACACACACACACACACACACACACACACTATGCATAAGCATGTTATTTGTCCACCTACAAATACCTTATCCACAAGTAGGCGCAAATGTTCCGAGGCTACTTCCTCTTCCTTTTCATCTTTCCTTCATAAACACACACTTCACCCTGCCTATCCGTTCACTCCCATACACGCCCTCCTCTACTCCCCGCCCTGTACATATCCTGTCCACATATATCCATATGCTTTGTCACTTCATCCACATCACACCCTTGACTGCTACCAACCATTTTTCTCAAACACACACAGACATCCAATTACACCCACACGCAGTCCATTCACACAGGTATTCCTTTCCTGCACGCATCATACTCACTTCCGCCTCCACACAAGCTCTGATCACATACATAGTTTGCCTCGCTCTTCTATCACACAACTGATTTCTACCAACAATTCTTATTTTGCACATACATACATACATGTGCACTCTCATAGCTCTTTCCTGACTATCTTCACAGCTGACACACATCCTGAGCTCCCAGAGCTCCCATCGTGGTCCCATGCATGTCACACATGGCTCTCTCTTCCTCTCTCCCATCTAACACACATGCACTGCTAATAGAGACACAATGACCCCATACAAATACCTCATCCTCTATCCAAGACAGTACAATATGACAAGAACAAAGAAACATGTAAGACTTCCAGGCTTCATGGTTAAGGGTGGCACAGCTCCCTTAGTCTCGTATAGCTGAAAATCTTTCTTCCAGGGTGAAAAGTTAACTTGAGATTTCTTTCAGAGTTCTGTTTCTGAGCAACATAATGTTTTCCCCATGGATATGTCGTCAGATCCCACACAATTTTATAACCAATTTCATTATCACATTGTGTTCCTTTTGAAAAAGGCCAAGGGAAGACTGGCCACACCGAAACACAGAGGCCCATAAATCAAAGATAAATTTTAAAAGTAAAGGCTTTTAACTTTCTATTAATAGGACCAATTTCCTTGTCTGTATGCCCTTTTAAGATCAAAAACCAAGGTAGTTGGCGCAACATTAATCCGTGCTCGCAATCACTAGAAGGTCTCAGATCTCAAAAGACAGCGACATTAGCACATGCAGATTTTAAACTGGAATACTATGGGGATGGGTGTTGATCTACAGTCTTTAAATCCTGGGCTTAGAAATAGTGTGACAGTCAATGGCCAGCCCAGGAATTTCATCACAGCAGTTCCCTAGCCAGGTGAGAATTCATCGCCTGCTGAACATTGCCGGGTAGGCAGCTCTCCACTTCTCAGCAACACTACTGTGATCTCTACTGATAGCAACATGTTCTAGGTGTTGAGAACAAAATTCTTTCCTAGAGGTTAACCCCATGGACCCTAGTGTTTCCCTGGAATAGAATACTCTGTTCCATCAGCTCCCATACACCGGTGGTAGAAAATTTATTCCTTAATGAATTCAATGACTCACACATGTACTGTACTCATGTGGACACTGTACGTAAGAAGGAAATACTGTGGTGAGAAAACTAGTCATCAGTCTTCGTTGCAAGATTGAGTGACAGTGACTTTTCTGGGCTACTTAGAAAAGGGATTATGAAAGAGAACTTGAGGAAATGAGGAGAATTGGTAATATAAGTTAGGAAAGATTCACTATTGTTCAGGAACTCAGATCCTACTGACCATTTCCGTTCTCTTGTTAAAATGAGAACTAAGCAGAAACTGCTGGAGCACAAGACTCGACATTAGATGAGGCCAGGACACAGGGTTAGCTCCAGATGAAACGGAAAGGTTCAAAATGGGCTTCCAAGAAGTTCGATGGCAGGCATCTCTTGAATGTCTGGAGCAGCTCAGGATGCATGAGTTCCCAAATAACAGTGCATTCAAGCTATGAAACACATAATTTTTAGTGTGTCTTGTCCTTGTAATGATACATTGGAATATACATGTATTGAAAGTATTTATTGTTCATCTAACATTCAAATTTAACAGGGTAATCTTTATTTTAAGTCTCATAGCTTTATGTGATACCAGCCTTGGAACCCCTGTGGGACAATTCAACTTTATTCTACACGGTTGCTCTAAGTAGAATTAAGCAACAACAGGTCTGGATTTTGCAGCTTTTCAAGGAAGTAGAAAGGAATCAGAAGGTATGGACTTTCTAAATTGTGATTACCAATTGCATTTCTGAGTAAATATGAGTTCACGTTAGATGAACCTGTAATCTGAAAGTCTATTGTCTTCTCACCATTGATATACAACCAACATTGTTTGCTACTTCATTTTCCTAGTAAAACATACTTTTCGACAGCTCCAACCTTTACTCAACAGATCTTAAAAGAAGAGAATGCTTTCCATATCCAGCACTGGCTACATAATTTGCAAGTCTGTAACCATATGGAAATGTGGTGTTCTTGGTTTAAAATCATGAAGAATTTCACGAAGAGGAAGTTAAACCAACTGTGAAGTCTTTCTAAGTATGAAGCCCCATGCAACTGCACAGATTGCTCACTCATGAAAGTGGCTTTGCAAATACCGGTGTTGTGACAGAGAAATACATTTGTGTGTTTTTAGATTCAAAGACTATGAAGGAATAAGACTCGGGAAGTCAAAGGATAAAGGGAGCTGAGGCAGAGAGAACATCCATAGGTATTGACTGCTCTGGCTCACCTTGACCTTGGAATAGGTGAAGCCATCTAGCAAGACTTCTCAATTAACTTTTTCCACGCTGAACAAACCTTCCAAGGATTTTTCACCACTTTCTTCTGGCTTGGTTTATAGACTCTGCTAGTTTTCTTCTCCCTTCCCTTCCCTTCCCTTCCCTTCCCTTCCCTTCCCTTTCCTTCTCTCTCTCTCATATCTGTTCTGCCAGACTCTGTAGAAAATCATGTTTCAGAGATGGTATGAAAGCTCACCACGTAGTGTGACAATTCCTTTCTTTGGCCTGAATCCTACTTTTAATTCATAAGCTAATAATAAGCCTTTGTTCAGCAGCTGCTTCATACTTGTAGGATTCAGCTGGCTCGCACCAGTTGGACAGAACTGATACCTAATCTTTTGTTGGGT
The DNA here is from genome assembly GCA_004026705.1 of Nesogale talazaci. NCBI lineage: Eukaryota > Metazoa > Chordata > Mammalia > Afrosoricida > Tenrecidae > Nesogale > Nesogale talazaci. The sequence continues at coordinate 35,322 of PVJH01016127.1, read as the reverse complement.
TCAGTGAACCGGTTGCTGACATGGTGCATGTAAATCAGGGTTCTCTCTAATGTGGAAATCACAAATTTGCATTCCTTATTCTTTTTCAGCATTCACCTGCACGGCAGCATGTTCTAAGCACCTATAGTAATAATGTTCATTCCATCCACAAATTTAAAAATTAGATGGAATTTAATATTATGAAATAGTAAATAGTAAATAATATGCTTGTAATATTATTTACTCATTTCATAGAACGCAATATACTTTTGATGAAATGCTACATTTTTTATTCCCTTGCACTTGCTTCATTAAGCAAACATAAACATAAAGAGAAAAAGTGCCAAACAACCAGAGACTGACACACTGTCATGTGTTTCGCTTTTCTCTTGTGCCCCAAATTCCTGAGATATTGAGTGAATTATGCAATTTATGAAAGTGTTCAAAGAGATAAAAACATTGTCAGAATAATTGCTGTAAGTCCAGCGTAGGCAGAAAGGGTGTTTTCAAAGACGAACATAACATTTCTAGAGAAGTCACCTGTTTCTAATCTATCAAGCACAATGGCTATTGTCTAATTGGCCTACCTCTAAAGGAATGAGATTCTAGTCCTACAGTGAAAAGATGGTTAAAGATAAATTGCACAGCTGGCAATGCTTGGATAAGAGCAAAGATATTGAAAGTGAGGATGTCAATCAAGAAGCAATATGGGAATATCTAAAAAATGGGTTTTGGGGGATCGGATATTATTTAATATTTTTCAATGATATATATTTTGGGGGGGCATCACTGCCCTCAGGTGGTGGGAGTAGGAGGCCCAGCCTTTGCTCCGTGGAGCTGGAATCGAACCTCCATCCCAGTGGGCCGCAGTCCCACACACAACCACTACGCCACCAGGGCTCAGCCCTTTCAATGGTATTTTAAAACTACAACATGATCTAGTTTTATACCTCTTCTACTGCTCCATTTAATTATTAACTGTATTAATTAATAAACTACCTTTCAGTGTATTGAATTTTCTGTATTTAAAGCAGTTGTTGGCGCAGCATACTGGTTGTTAAATTACTTGAGTCCCATCACTGCTTTTGACCCATATTAAACTAATATTAAGGATCTGGTAGTGTCGTGGATTATATGCTGGGCTGATAGGTTCAAGGTCAGCATGGAGGCCCCCCAGTTGCTCTTCAGGAGAAAGTGAGATGCTTTCTGTTCTTAAAAAGACTTACAGTCTTTGAAACCCACAGGGGCATTTCTGCTGTGTATTATTGTCAGTTTTGACTCAATGACAATGAGAGTGTTTGAAAGTTTGAGCTAATACAAGCATGGTACCCAAATCCTTTGATGTAGTCCAAGTAGGCAGCTTCTCTTTAACTTTAAAATGTCAAACTTCACATTTGCCTGATTTTAAAATGTCATTTTTGTTGGTTCTATGCATTCTGGTCAAGGAAGATCATTTTGAAAATTGGTTCTGTCACATCATATACAGTCTTCTCTACCCTTCCTGACTTTGAGTCACCTGCAGATGTAGTAATTCCTCATCTATGTCTTCATGCACATTACTATAAAAAACATAACAGAGCAAGGCTAAGGGCAGGCAAGTTTCTCCACAAGAGACTTGTTCCTGAGTGGCACAGAGACAGTAATCCAGTCTCCTGGGTATTGTTCTGTCAAGCATGAGAAGAAAAAATCATAAGGGAAAATTATTTTACAGATGGTCGTGAGCAATGCGAACAATTACATGAAATGTGAGGGGCTTCAAAGATTTATGGAAAAAATACTATTGCCTCTTTTTGTTCCATTTTTTCCCCACATGTTTTTTGAAACCCCCCTACTTTTAGGGGGAAAGTTAGAAAACCAAGTACAACTGTAGAAAAATGTAAATGCCTAAGGAGATTTGGTAGGCAGAAGACAGACTTAAAAATATGATAGGATGATAAAAGAACAGGATAATTAAAGAAAAAGATTCAGAAAGAGGACTAGAGAGACAAAGGATCAAAAAAGAGGATAGAAAGATATCGAGAATGATAGATGGAGAGAGACAAGGAATGATAGGAGTTTAAAAGTCAGACAACCTTACCATCTCAATGCAAAATGAGACTAGCGGTGAGTCCTTGCAGAGCCTATTGAAGGAGTATCAGGATAGGACTCATGTGCCACATTGGATAAAAATCAGGATCTCCCCAGGCTTATCCAAACTGATTTGGAATTCTTTGTAGTCTGTGTTCTATTTGGTATAACTGGTCGTGTTTCCCTATCTTATGAAAAATAAAATTAACGGACATTAGGACAAGATGATGTCCAGCTAGAATTACCTGTCCAGCACACCTACTGTCAGACCAGAAAAATTAAGAGATAAGGGAACTGAGACTGGGAGGTCAAGTGCTAAAAACAGAGGGCCCAGCCCAGACCTCCTCCCACTTTCTTTTTACAATCAAAAATTCTTAAGTTAAACATTGAAGATATAATAGCTCTTTTTATCCTAATAGTCTTTGTACTAATGGCAAAAACTTACTGTTGTTCTTTATTATATTTTCAGTGCTTAACAAAGACTTGGCACACTGTGGATGCTTAGTAAATGTTTATGTAAAAGGAAAAGAACAAAGAGGAAAGAAAAGAAGAAAGGGAAGAGATGGGGATGGGTGATACATGTTCCTCTTTTGGGAAAACTTTTATAACATACAGCTTAAAAAAGAGTAAGTGACCTTCAAAGACCATTCTAATCTAAGTATGTGACTTTAGTCTGTCTTTTAACTTAAGCATTTTCATTTAGCTGAGTTCTACGATGTAATGAATGACCCAAGATTCAAAGAGCAGAGCAGACAGATGGCCGTTTGGCAGAGCCACCCAGTAGATATTCAAACACACTGATGGATGCCATCCTGTTAGTTCAAGGAGATCTTCATGTCTCTGCTGAGTGTTCACGTGCACTTTGCAATGATGTTTTAAACTGAAGTGTGTTATCATGCAAAAAGACTGTGCTGATTATAGGAGTTCAAAGCAAAATAAGAGAATTTTAAAATACACCATGAAGTCATTCTGCTAAAAAGGCAATTACCCACCAGAAAAATAAAGTTTAACTTTGTTAGAGGGAATGTGAACTATGATAAACTTGTGAGGAGTAGTTTAAAATAAATGCCGAGGGCATGTTCCCCAGGAGTTCAGCGACATCACTCACTGCTTCCTCTCCTTATTCCACGTGCAGCATGTGTCTGCTAGGAGGTGGTGCTCAAAAGGGGAGGTTGTAGTAGTTACAGAATGATGTACCTGCATCCCAGAAAAAGAGCTAAATTCAATTTCTAGCAAGAGCTTCAGGAGCCTTTTCTTTTCATAAATATGGCTCAGGTTGTCCTGAAGTGGGTCCTTAGAGATGCACAAATATAATAATCCTTAAGAAGGACTCAGAGTGAGGCTGATTTTGATTTCCTGCTCAGCTGTAACTCTGAGAGAACTTGTAAAGACAACATAGCAGGTCTAAAACATAATTTCCAAATCTTATGTCCTACTGCCCCCTTTAAGTAAAAAAAATGTTACTCAGCACTCTCCGGCAATGAAAAACTTTGGTACTATAGACCATAATCCAGGATAAAGTGTCATTGTTAGGTGCCACTGCTTCCGTCGAACTCACAGCAACCAAACGTACCACAGAGAGAAGCACCGCCTCTTCCTTGCCGTCCTCACGGGCACTGTTACATGTGAATCCATTGCCCCAGCCACCGTGTCAGTCTGTCTCGCTGAGGGTCTTCCTCTTTGCCTCTGCCCGCACACTTTACCAAGCAGGATGTCTGTCTCCAGGGACTCATCTCTCCTGAGAAGTTGTCCAAAGTATGTAAGGTCTTTGAGAGCTCACCATCTCTACCTCTAAGGAACATTCTGGACTTCTTCCGAGACAGATTTGTTTGTTCTTTTGGCAGTCCGCGGTACGTTCAATTTTCTCCACCAGCGCCATCATTCAAATGCATCAATTCTTCTCTGGTCTTCCTTATTCAGTGTCCAGCTTTCACAAGCGTATGAGGCGACTGAAAAGACCATGGCACGGGGCGGGCACACCTTGGTCCACAAGGCAACCTCCTGGCATCCCAGCACTCTGAAGCGGTCCCGGGCAGAAGACTCACCCAATGTAATGCATCATTTCCTCTCTTGACTGCTTCCATCAGCACTGATTGTGGATCCAAGCAAGATGAAATCCTTGAAGCCTTTGCTCCGTCTAGCGTGATAAGTCCAGTTGGGAGGATTTTTGTTTTCTTGACGTTATCTGTAATGCACAATGTAATGATGTTCACCCGCCCACGTTTCAAGTCCTCCTCACTTTCAGCAAGCAAGGTTGTGTGATCTGCATATCACAGGTTATTAATAAGCCTTCCTCCAGGCCCAATATCACGTTCTTCTTCATAGAACCCAGATTTTCTTATTATTGACTCAGTATACAGATTGAATAAATATACTGAGAGGATACAACTCTGATGTCCAACTTCCTTGATTTTAAACCATCTGCTATTTCCTTGTTTTGTTCATATAATGGCCTCTTGATCCAGGAGCAGGTTCTGCAAGTGCACTATGAATTGCTCTAGAATGCCTATTCTTCTCAAGGTTATCAATAATATGTTTTGGTCCACACAGTCAGATTCCTTTGGATAGTCAATAAAACACACATAAACATTTTTCTAGTATTCTCTTCTTTCAGCCAAGATCCATCTGATAACAGCAATGATATCCCTTATTTCACATCCTTTTCTGAATCCAGCCCAAATTTCTGGTAGATCCTTATCAACATACTGCTGCAACTATTGTTGGATGATCTTTAGCAAAATTTTACTTTTATGTGATATTAATTATATTGCTCTATAATATGCACATTATTTGGTCCCCTTTCTTTGGAGAAATATATTGGGAGGTTTTTTTTTTTCAAGTCTGTTGGCCAAATGACTGTCTTCTAAATTTCTTGGCATAGACAAATGTGTGTTTCCAATGCTTCATTCAACTCCCCTGGATCATTGTGATGACCACCTCACAGCCTCTCACTCCCTCTAGGGAGCGTTATTTTCCACTTTGGGGGGAAACGTTAATTTAGGAGTGAAGAGTAAGATTAATGGAAGGTTGAAGCTAGAGGATAGTCTTTTAATTGTTTTAAATTTTTAGTTATGTTTAAAATTCTGGAGGTGTAGTAGCCTTGGCTACCTGAGGAGATATAAGATTTATCTATCCCCCGCCCCCCCCCAAAAAAAAAAAGATTTATCTTTCAATGTAAGTGGCTAAAGTTACCTGGAGGTCATAAAGTTGAGAAGTTTAAGGAATTGTTTTCTGAAACTTTCCCATCCTTTCCATTCTCAACTTCTCAAACTTCATCTGTGTTCCACCCTACTTACTCACTCCATAAGAAGGCCTCACATCATACCTTACAGGGAAAAAATGTAATAAGAAATAGCTGTCTTATATCTGTGCAATTCGTGCCTAGTGTGAGGTTTATCCCCTTGGATACTGCAATCACAAATTCTTATTGTGGGGCTGGAGGACCATAGATGATGTGTGGGAGGGACCAGAGAGATGGAAATCAGAGTCATGAGGAAAGCTGTGACCAGAAACTGAACAAAGGAAAGATTTTTACTTAAGAGTATAGGAGTGAGGGCTGAGCCCCGGTGGCATAGTGGTTGTGCGCGGGACTGTGGCCCACTGGGATGGAGGTTCAATTCCTGCTCACAGGAGCAAAGGCTGGGCCTCCTACTCCCACCACCAGGGCAGTGATGCCTAAAAAATAAATAAATAAATAAATAAAGAGTATAGGAGTGAAAAAAAGTATAGGAGTAATAGTTCATAAATGGCACTGGGTTATAAGTAGAATGTTCATCTCACTGCTGGACCTTGTATGGAAAAGGTCATGACCCACACTTTTCTTATCCTATCCAGTTATATTTATCCCTCTTCCTCTTTGCACTTCTAAAAGTTAATGTTGTTAAGACAAAATATGAAGGAAATTCCCAGTATTCATATCACCTGAGTCATTGTGGAATGCTGTCTTTTGGGCATCTCCTGGATTCTGATGAGGTTACACACCTCCATGAGTCTGGACTTTCTTCATCTGGTCTAACAAGCTGGAGGGATCAAGAGTGGGTAGTAATTACATGTTCTTCCTGTCAAGAAGCCTTAGTAATCATCACATATATTAAATTCCTGCCCTTTTTGGGGGGTGGAGGAGTGACATGGCAGGATGAAAAAAATAAAAGACCAGAAGAAGCTTCCCAAAAGGGTCTCACCTCTTATCTTTCTGAGGGTTTAGGACTCAACACCACAGTGAGCATATGCTAGGCACTTGACCATAAGGTCAGACCCAAGAGCAATTCTTTTGTCTTCATCAGGCACAGCAGGTCCTGTGGAGCCAAGTGATCACAATTGTGCATCAGCAGGCACCGATCATGGCAGGGCATAGGCATGGGCATCTAGCCAATACCCAAAATGGCTGATGATCAGGAATTCACAGTCACACAGAACTTACTGTGCTCATGTGTTCCACATGGCGGAGAGAGTCTTGGGTTCTTTTATATGCTCAGGCAAGAAAGGTATAGCCAGAAATCCAACCCTCATATTGAATGACCATATCATTCCTCTATTATCTATCGTCTTACTCGCCAGCTACAATGGTATGTCATGAGATAAAATATCTAAGAACTGCCCCTGGGTAAATATCCTAAGTGGATGGTTAAACTTTTAGACCCATTGCTCCCCACCTGCACCTAAACTGTCCCACTGTAGTTAACTTGACCCTTTCTCACCTTTGCCTTATGACATGAAAGCTTACCATATGGAGAAAAGGACATTTTTATTATTATTAAGCATTTATGAGAATGTATTATATACTAGATACTTCATATCTATATACCTATATATAACAGTTTATCCTAGCAGCAGTTATCCTAACAGCAACTCCATGGCATTGGCATCATTATCTCCAGTTTATACATTAGGAAAATGGGATTCACTCCCATAACTAACACAGGAGATCACCGGAACTTCAAAAAAGGTTTTCTTCAGCAACATCCTGTGTACCCATGTACAGGTGGGAGGGACAGTCCCTTCCACAAAGGTGTAAAGGGTAAAAGACGAGTCTGAAGATGAAGTGCAGTCATGCTTGGTATGCTGAGAGCAATTATATCCTTGATTCACTTGGCATGAGCTGAATGAGGAGGGAAGCACAGGGCTCTGCGCTGGGTGGCTCAGTCACGAGTTCTTCCAGCCACACCCTCTTTCTTGTCCTAGATGCAAGACTACAAAGCAAGGTGTACTGCCAAGTTGCTTTTGTGCTGCCAACCTCCGGAAGCCAAATAAGTAAAGTACAGCCCGACAGAAGTAGAAAGACCCAAGCTTCTATTTCACAGGAAGAGGGGAAGTCTTCTTCGAGAGCTGGCCAAAAGTTTGTATCAAAGTCCGGACTCAGATCCTGATTCCAAATCTTGTCTTCAGATGATGCCCGCTCTGTACCCTGCCTTCTAAAACCTTTTGTGTGTGTGTGTGTGTGTGTGTGTGTGTGTGTGTGTGTGCAGTGCGCTCTCTGCTTTGTAAATCTCCTGATATTCCCACTAGGGAATTACACTCTGAGAAGATTGATAGACTCTCTAGGACCACTGGTACATGGAGTGCTTTTATGGGAATGAGAAAGATCTGCCTCTTCCTCCAAGTGTCTAGTTTCCTGGGCTGGACATCCAGGCCCGACTCACCTCTACTAGGCGTCCCTTCCTAACTATACTGGGAAGCGCCTCTCTCTACACCCCTTTCAAAGCGCACAGAAGAAGGAAAGAATTCTCCCATTTGTTGTGTTTACCATTACCCACAAATCCCTGCCAACCAAATCAGGTGTGGGTGTAACTGAGTTACCCTAGAAGATGAGCATTGCTCAGTTTTCGTTGGGGTTTGTTTTATCTGTGCCTAGGCTAGAGTCTGGCAAAAGCTCACATCAGCTCTTGGTGTTGGCATCTTTCACATTTTCCAGACGTTAAAATTAACATAGGACTTTGGGCACATTGTTATGACCCACTTAGCTACAATGGTGTGTGGCTCGGGAAAAGGGGAAGACAATAATGAGGGAGGGATATAGGATCAGGTATTTGGAATCCTCTGACAAAGATCATGTCTATGTGGTGAAGGATATGGAATTTCAAATTCAGGCAGCTGATGCATGATTAATAGAGCTAAATGCTGTGTTTAGATGATAGTGATTTCCATAGGTGTCCCCTCACCCCCACCTCAGCTTTACAGGTCAGCAATTGCCAAACTACCCTTCCATGGATGTTTGGTATCTGAGAGATAAGAACACATCACCTAATAATAGGCTTTCTGTCCCTGATGCTTTGCTCGACTAGTAGGTATTTATGGGTCTCTGCAAGGCAGATCCCTATTAAACACACGGGTCCCTCTCAACAGCTACATTTACCACTGAGCGGACAGAGTGTCTAGAGTCACAGCTACTGAGTCTGATGACGCGGTAGCTGGAAACCTCGTTTAGGGGACAGAATAATTTTCTGAGGGAGTACAGAGGAGAGACTCTTTAAAGCAAATAGAAGTCCTTTTAAAGGTACTTCCCAGTCCCAGGGAAAGTGGCAGTGTGTGTATTGACATGCCATTCTAGGGCAATAAGTGTTAACTCTTTACGAGATCCAGGTTTTGGCTTGTAGGATGACAGAGCTCTGACTCATCTCGTAACCGTGGCACTATTAGAATCATTATCAATAGTAGCATTACCAACATCAACAAATATTTATTGGTTATCCAATGGCACAGTGAGTTATGCGTTGAGCTATTAATAGAACCAAATCACGGGTTCAAACCCATCAGCCAATCAGCAAGAGACAAACGAGGCTGTGTGCTCATGTAAAGATCTACAGTCTCAGAAACTTGAAAGGACAGTCCTACTCTGACCTCTAGGGTGACCGGGAGTTGGGATAGACTCAGTAGTGATGGCTTTGGATTGGTTTTTTTCTGGAAAGAAGTATCAAGTAGGGTTTGGAGGATTTTGTGCCTCCTTAAAAGCCTTATACAAAAGTCTTAAAACGTAGTTACTAGGTCAGTTTGAAAGACAAAAAGACTAAGGAGGTGATTTTTCATTGATTGGTTGAATTAAAAAAAGTCTAGTTTCCAAATATTGAAAGTATCATGAGCTGCTAAAAGAAAACTGTTCTGTCTTTCAAAAAATGTGACCAGAGTGCTCTTTAGAGGCAAAAAATGGTGAAAGAGAACCAAATGGCTTCTGCTTCCTTCCACTTGGTCATTCAAACTTTGGACATAAGAGACCCGTCGCGACAGAAGGACTCCACATTTGGAGAAGTGGGGGAACAGTGGGAAAAGAAGGCCTTTGACGAAATGGACGGACACAGTCACTGCAACACTGGGCTCAAACATTGGGGAGGATGGCTCAGGTTCTGGCTGGGTTTAGTTCTGCTGTGTATAAGTAAGGTCACCCTGGGTCAGAATGAATTTGAAGGCACACAACAACAACAACAACAACAACAACAACGAGATTCAGTCTCCCTTTTGGTCTTGTCATCTAGTTTCCAAACATCTTCCCAACAGGCAACTTATCCTGTAAGGGAAATTTCATCTGAGAGGGAAGTTTCTAGCTGAACAATAAAAATTCTGGTTAAAGTTTTTTCAAGGCCACCCGCATGTTTTCTGGCCAAGTGTCTGTCTGCTCAGAAATACATTCTCATGATTGTTGACTGCTGCCCCCTGACAGGGAAACCGAAATATCCCTTAAGATTTGCCCCTTAAGTTAGGAAGGACTCTCGAATGATTGGTTATGCACGTGGTATTGAGTCAGGGCCAGTTAGGTAGTAGCCAACAGTAACAATTGAAAATGGTTGAACCAAAGTTCCACTGTTAAAACCTAATCCCATAAAAGTTTCTGAAAACCCCTAGAGATGTGGTTCTTTTCAAGCAAGATATGCCCGGTGGCTCCAGTTGATACTCCCGCAGTTTGTTTCGGTTATCTGGGAAAATGCCGAGTGAACCAGCCCATAGTGTAGGGGTTCGTTAGAGTCACAACACCTTTCATTTAACTTTAATAATAATAATAATTCTGAGTGAACTTGAACAAAATGGAACTAAAAGATAATGGCATTTTTCAACAAACATTGGGAAGCAACCTCATGTTAATTGAAGAAATTTATGGGTATAAATTAATAAAATAATTGATCAAATACTTCAGCTTGTAATGAAAAATAACAGTCTCCCATAATACCCTAATTCACCCTCGGTTCTATTCTCCCTCTGAAACCTGTTCTTTGAGTTCAGAACTTTTATTGGTTACCACTGTTGTTTTATATATTATACATTCTTGCATCTCTATTTCATGATTTATCCGTTTTATTTATTGATTTCCATTTATGAAAGCTAAAGACTCATTCTCCTCTATTTCTTTGGGAGCTACCCAGCGCTGCTCCTGAGAGCCGCCACTGGATTTGAACTGCCAAACCCGGGGGCCGCAGTCCCACACTCAACCACTTACGCCACCGGGGCTCAGCCCCCTCTATTTCTATTATAGTTATAAAATGGTTTGTCAATTTGAGAGGCTTAAGAGTGCAGGGGTAGAGGCCAGTGAGGCCTCTATGTGGCCATGGCTTTCTCCTGAGGATTCTGAGAACTCCAGTATTCCTCCTTGGAGCCAGAAGACACACACTCTCTCTCTCTGTGAGACATTCCTGTGGAGAAGATACATGGACCTACTCTGGTAAGCCAGAGTCCTGGGAGCTGGAAAAGACACATGGAGACCCCTGCCAGCACTGAGATGCTTACAACACCACTGGATCCACAAGATCCCACCCACTGGGCTGTGATCTTCCTGCATTTGGTGTCCTTGCATATGTTTCATGACTCTGAAGAGGATTTTCTAGATGGGTATTGAACACTTAGGCTAATATTGGACTTATGGACTTGATCTGGACTGAGACATATGGACTAATATCAGACTTTTGGACTTGATCCGGACTGGGTTGGTATATTTTCTCAAAGTATAATTATACTTTACATAAAGTTCTTTCTTATACACATATATCTATGAATTTATTTCTCTAGTCTACCCAGACAAACACAATTTCTTTGGATGATTTTGTATTATTATTTTAGCTCTTGTGTTAGTCTGGGTTTGTCTACATAAACAAATTCATAGACACAGATATGTGTATAAAAAAGAGATTTATATACAAGAGCAATTGTTTCCTGAGAAAACATCCCAACCCAGTCCAGATCAAGTCCATACGTCCAATATTAGCCCACATGTCCACTAACAATCAATAAATTCCTCTTCAGACTCACAAAATACATGCAGTGATGCCAAATGCAAGAAGAGCATAGGCCAGTGGGTGGGAGGTCTTGTGGATCCACTGGTGGCGGCAGAATCTCAGCACTGGCAGGAGTCTCCACCTGGCTCCCCCTGCTTCAGAGTTCTGGCTGCCTCAGCGTGGCTTTATCAGGCTTGTGTACTGTCTCACAGGGAGTGACTGTCTGTCCCACCTTGAGCAAGCTATTTATCCATCTCCTTAGTGCCTCCAAATGAGGTCATCTGCAACCTGATTGACAGGCTGAACTCTTACATCTCAAATTGACAACAGATTATGTAACCATCATGGTTCTAATATTGTTTGTTTGTTTAACTTGAAAGAATAGGCTTAAACTTCCAAGTACTAGTCTATCAACTTTTGCCAGGGCCTCTTTACAATAAGAGAGAATTTATGTGAGAATATTTATTTTCCTACACTTTATGTGAGAAAACAAATTCCCATATACTTTCTGTACCTTTCCAATGCCATGTGTATCAGCGTGCTTTTCTTTTTCTATCATCATGTTATTAATAAAACCAGGATTCCTTGATTTTTCCCTAAGATAATTCTAAAAGTGGTAAATCAATGATTAGCATTGTTTACATTATTGTTACCATGTATATATTGGCCAAGGTTACATAAAGGTACATTAAGATTACATTTTCTGTTCCAATGTCATGATCTCTGGTCCTTAAAAGACAACTTTTCCTTAACAATCAAATGGTTTCTATTTCCTTATACTTTGTTAATACTTAAAATTATGCCACCTTTAAGCTTGTTTCATGTTTGCCTTAGAGTATATTTTGTCTGTAATAAATGTTGTAACAAAAAAATTTAAAAAATAAAATAAATATTGTTACTCCATTTTATAAGTGTTATCTTTTTATAGGTGAATTTAATTTATTTATATTGTATAATTAGTGATACATTTTAATCATTTTAATTTGTATTTTCTTGTTATTGTTTTTATCCCTCCATTCCTTGATAAAGTTTCTGGTATTTACATTCCCCCTGAATTAACCTGAAAGTCACAAATCACATTTATATCCTTAAATATATAACTGATATCCTTAAAATAAATTATGATTTAAAAATTTTTCTAACTTTGTAATAATTCAGTATTCTGATTATCCAAGTAACCCCCACATGGGCCATAAGATGTTTCAGTGACCCAATGAGTACTTCTTATTATCATTTAAAGTTATAGTTATACTTCTATTATGAAATATACAAAACTTATAGGGCTGAGCCCCGGTGGCATGGTGGTTGTGCGCAGGACTGCGGCCCACTGGGATGGAGGTTCGATTCCAGCTCCACGGAGCAAAGACTGGGCCTCCTTCTCCCACTACCTTAGGGCAGTGATGCCCAAAACAAACAAACAAACAAAATATACAAAACTTAGTTTGGTTGGGGGTTTTTATTGTTGCTTTTTTAAAAAATAAATCATTTTCTTGGGGGCTCATACAACTCCTACCACAGTTAGTACATATGTCAGTTGTGTGCAGACCACATTTGCACATTTGTTGCCATCATCATTTTCAAAACATCTTCCTTCTACCTAGGATCCCAGTACCAACTCTCCATATTTCCTCTCCCTGCCTCCTGCCCTTCCCCCATGAACCCTTAATAATTTACAAATTGTCATTATTTTGTCATCGTACACTGTCCGATGTGTCCCTTCACCCAGTTTCCCATTGTCCGTAGCCCAGAGAGGAGGTCATATGTAGATCCTTGCAATAGGTTCCTCCTTTCTACTCCACTTCCCTCCACCACTCTCACCCCTGGTCCTAAAGGGATCAGCTGTCCTGAATTACCCCTGTTACTGGCTCCAGTATACATCCCCTGGTCTACCTGGATTTGTAGGGCAGAATTGGGATCATGATAGTGGGTGGGAGGAAGTATTTAAGAACTAGAGGATCAAGTTGCATATTTCATTGTTGCTACACTGTACCGTGACAGGATCATCTCTTTCCTACAACCCCTCTGTGAGGGACTGTCGCTTTTATCTATTGATGGACTTTGGGTCCCAATCTGTACTCTCCCTCATTTATAATGATATAATTTTCAGTTCTCTGATGCCTGATACCTGATCCCTTCAACACCCCATCATCACACAAACTTGTGTTCTTCTTCCATGTGGGCTTTGTTGCTTCTGAGCTAGATGGCCACTTGTTTGCTTTCAAGCCTTTAAGACCCCAGATGCCATATCTTTTGATAGTCGGGCACCATCAGCTTTCTTCACCACTTTTGCTTATATTCAAATTTGTCTTCAGTGATCGTGAGGGGAAGATGAGCATCATGGAATGCCAATATAATAGAACAAAGTGTTCTTGCTTTGAGGAAGTAGTTGAGTGGAGGTCCAATGCCCATCTGCTGTCTTAATACTAACCCTATAAGTGTATGCACAAAGATCTATTTCCCCATCATCATATATAAATATATTCACCTATGTACATGCCTATTTAGACCTCTAGAAATGCTTTCTACCCCCAAGTTATTTCCTCTATTTCCTTTTACTTTCCTCTTGTCCCACTATCATGCTCAGCCTCCATTTAGGTTTCAGTATTTTCTCTCTGTTACATTACGCTTGATCAATCCCTACCAGACCTCTCACAACCACCTTGTCACTGATTTTGAATCACTTGTTGTTCCCTTAGCTCTGGGTTGGTCAACTTCATCTCCTTTCCCCCTCCTCCCCATCTCCCATGTCCTCCCTGGAACCATCAGTCCCATTGTTTTCTCCTCCAGATTGTTCATCCAGGGTATTGTATCTAGATAGACCTGTGAAGATAACAATATGTACACAAAAAACAAGACACCTTAAGATGAAGCAGACAAAGACAATAAAATGATAATAATAACAACAACAAAAAAGCCAACGTTCAAAAAATATTTCTCTAAATAAGTAAAAATAATAATAATAATAATAACAAAATTAAAAGCCTCTAACTAGTTCGAAGTCTGTTAATTGGCCTCCAGGAGTGTCCCTTGGTTGAGTCGGATGGAGTACCACACCCTGGCCCCAAAGTATATTCTTGGCACTCCCTCGGAAACTCCATGCTCTGTTGCACACCCTTAGTGTTTTGCCATGGAGTGGTTGGATCAGACAGGGTATATTCCCAACCCTGCTTCGCCATTGTGGTCCCTGTAGGGCCTTGGGTCAGTGAGAGACGCCATGTTTCTTAGTGGGGTCAGCCGTATTGTCCTCTCTGTGCATGGGCTGTTCTGAATGGGAATATCATCCCCAAGACTCGGTCGTCAAAGATTCCATTCTCTCTTCCTCCCCATCCATTTGTTCTCGTGTGCTCTAGTCAGGCCTGTCCCACTCCCCATGCTGCAGCTTTATTGCTGTCCTCCAAAACAAACTGCCCGGGGGGAGAGATGACTGTACATTAGTTTGGATTGGGGTTGGGGCCACAGACCCCTCCACTGGCTCCCCTCTCCATGCTGTCGTGCTGTATTCACATCCTGGAACACCAGGTTTAAGTTTGGTCCCACTTTCCTTGTAGAGCTATAAACAATATACTCCCCTTGGGTGAGTTAGTACCCTACTCCCCCTCATACACATCGCCATTCCCCGCCCCCACCCCCTCACCACCACCAGCACAGTTGGCTACCATATGTAGCCCTGGATGTGGTCTGGTCCCTGCTGTACTCCCTGGGCTTCGTTCCAGGAATTTATGTATAAAGTAGCTTTTTCCTGATGCCCCTTTTGCATTTTTTTTATTAAGTTTACCTCAGTGGGCTCATGTTATACATGTCCTTTTGCACTTGGCTAACTTTGCTTAGCATAATTTCCTTCAGTTCTTCCTCTGTGGTGATGTGCTTCATGCGTTCATCACTGCTTTTCAGTGATGCATAGTACTCCATTGTATGTATGTACCACAGTTTTTAATCCATTCACCAGTTGATGGAAATTTGGCCTGTTTCCAACTGCTTGCAATTGTGAACTGTGCTGCGATGAACATTGGAGCACAGATGTCTGGTCGTGGTTTGTTGCTTGCCTTTTCTGGGTAGATGCCCAGTAGGGGGGCTTGCTGGCTCGTATGGTAGCTCAATTTCCATCTGTTTTCGCTATCTCCAAATCGATTTTCTAGTTGTTGTTTTTTTAATAGGAGATTTTACTGTGACCATTGCTCTGTTCATGGAGATAGTTAAGCTTACTACATGTTTAAGGTATTCCTTCTTATAGTCCAGGTATACCCTCTGTTCATTTATTTTCTTGCTAACTTACACCTTTAGCACTTCTTCTCATGGTCTGTTCTGGTTTCCATTATTGATCTGTCACTACTTCATAAATTACCATTTATTTTCTACGGAAGCTTTAAGATTATGACTTTATCCTTAAAGTTTGGCAACTTTCTTAAGATGTAGCTCCATGTGGACTTTCAAAAACATTATTTGACTGATTCGGAAAATGCATATCATACCTGAGTGAGGGTTGAGATTTATTTTGTTTGCTGCCTTCCTGCTGGTCCTGGTGAATATTTTTGAAGTCAGTCAATTTGGCTTTACTTTTTAGAAATTCTTAACAATTCTGGATTCAAATATCATTTTCTTATCCAGCCTCCATTCTCTTCTTTTGGAACTTATGTTGATCAAATGTTGGAGCATCAAAATCTATCCTCCCTGATTTCTTTTTGTCTCTTGTGCAATTAAGTTATAGATTTGTTATTGAAAAATCTATATAGCTGGTGCATATTCTGAGTCAGACTGACCCAATAGGAGGACTGAGAAGAGAAGAATGGTGCCCTAGAATTTCCAGACTGTCATCTTTGGGGAACATAGTGCAACTCTCTCCCATGGGCTAGCTAGTGGGTTAAAAACAGACAACCTTTCACTGCTTCAACCACTGCTTCACGAAGATTCCTGAATTAATAAAGACCGTCTGCCTTGAGCCTTGTGCTCTTTTAAAGACCTATCTCTATGGGCACAAACTGACAACAGCAATTTGAAAGGTTAAGGAGGAAGTTTAGGGTTCGTGAGCTTCTGTTCATAAGGAATCGGGGTGAGACAGAACATGCTCCATTTCAACAATGTCTGCATGTCCAATTCAGCAACACTGATTGCATTCTTCAAGTTATGTCACCGTTCTTGCCACCCTTTTCCAAATTATTCCTTCCTTATTAACATTTTAGAACCATTTCTAGCACCCCAAAAAGAGCCCTAATGTCCATTTGTAGTCAGCCCTTGTTCTATCTCAATAGCTAATCTTTCTACATGTTGAAAGCCAAGTCCGTTTTCAAGGCATAAAAGTGTAATAACATCTTGATGGTAAATTTGCTTGCTTCATATTTGAACTATGGTTTTTTTGTATATTTCTTCATTCTCTTCCTGGAGTTTTTAGTGACATTCTCTTGCCTTCCTGTCCTTCTGCCATCCTACCTTCCTTTCTTCTTTGACAAAATGTATATGCATTTTCATTTTTCCAAGTTGTCAGAAAGGGTTTCTTTCAATTACTATGGAAAAGTCCTGTTTGCATATGTAGGCTAGTAATTACTGTCAGTCCTCAGACAGAGGTCTAGTGGGTAAGCCAGGTGTGAATCTACTCTGTCTAAGAATACTCACATCCCTGGCTGTGTGAAGCTAGATTGTTAGAGAGATCAAGAGGCTGTGCCATACAGTGTCAGGATTACCGTGGTCAGAAAGTCAGCTTTGCTCTGTTGTTCTCTAGCCAGGTAGCCTTAAGTAAGTTATCTTCCTTCACCAACCTTTGATTTCCTTTGAGGTATGGCCATGTTTATCTCAGAGATTTGTCGTGTAGGCTATAGGAGGCCATTGTGTAAAGTGTTTAACACAGGGCCAGATTGAGTAAGCATTTGATATGTTAGAAATGACTCATAGCGCCTCGTTCAAGAGGCTCTTTTAGACCTACGGAATTATTAACCACTGAACAATGATAACAAGGGGCCTACCGAATAGGATAAATACCATCAAGGTTTTCTCAAGGATGGGGGCAGCATACGCCTTTGAAAGCCATGCTGATCCATGGCTCTAAGAAGGGTGTTATTGTTGTGGCTGGGCGCCCTCACTTGCGTCACTTGCGTCACCTGCACAGCCCAACAAGCCGCAGGCAGGTCCTGCACCAGGCTTACCGTCATTGTGGTGCTCGTCGAACCATTGTGGCAGCCACCGTGTCCGTTCATCTTTCATGGTCTTCTTTTTGTTTTTGTTTTTTTTTTAGGCATCACTGCCCTGGTGGTGGGAGTAGGAGGCCCAGCCTTTGCTCCTGTGAGCGAGAATTGAACCTCCATCCCAGTGGGCCGCAGTCCCGCGCACAACCACTACGCCACCGGGGCTCAGCCCCTACAGTCTTCTTTTTCATGGACCATCTATGTTACCAAGTTTGCTCTTCTTTTCAAGGAAGTAGTCTCTCCCGACAACATGTTCCAAGTATACGAGATTAGTCTCACCATCCTCACCCCTAAGGACCATTGTGGGAGTGTTTACAGCAACTGAGAGATCATGAACACCCATGTTCTGGGACTGGCCCAGAAGGTGACCCATAAATGAATGGAGAGGATACTTTCTTTTCCAAACAATCTACTTATTGAAAATGAATAGCCTCTGCTTTCAAACCCTTTGTCTCCCCTATGAGTTTGCTACTTTAGAATTCAGAACCAGAAATTCGATACTTTGCTCTTTGCAGATCAACCCCCCTCCTCTATAGCAGCACAGTAAGGGGGCTATCGCTGCCACCCCGCTGATGTACAGAGAGAGTACAGGGTAAAAAGAAAGACAACCATTGATGTCTCTCAATTTTACATAGTTATGAACTTGGTTGTAACCGGTTATGGGCACCAAGTATATTGTCCAGTATTATTGGGGTATGGATGGCCAGTTAGCCAGAGAAAAGGGCCTGAGACAGAACCTCAAAACCAGAGAAAGATGCAAAGGCACCAGTCTGTACAGGGAGTTGCGAATCCGAATAACAGAATGCTCCTGAAGGTGATAAAGGGAGTATAGCCAATTGCCAAGATCTTACACAATTACCAGCATTAAGAGCTGGCACTGCCAGCTTGGTCTGGCCTGCTCACTGAGCTGTTTAAATTAAAAGGGCCAGGACCAGGGTAACCACCTTACATCCTGATTTGCTCCTGGAACTCCTGTGTACAACATTTTAAGCCTACCCCACCCATCCAAGGAACTCAGCAGAATTGTGTACTTTTGACACACGAATCCTTTGCTTCATTGAGGTATTTATTATTAGCAGGTGAGTGTGTAGGAAAGAACTTTCTCATACTTTTTGCATCTAGATAGACACAGATTGGATGTAGATATGTTTATGTGTGTATAAAGGTGTCTATGTGAAATGAAATTTGCTTTGCTTATTTCTCATAAGCTTCTGAGTGTCCAACCCAAGAGGAAAAGTAATAGTCACCAGCACCAAACCGGCCCAGGTGTGTTCCTGATCTTAATGACTTTCGCAACACCTTGGAAAGTAGTTTACATTTGAAGAAACATCATTTTTGAGAGATTTTAGCACCTTTTTGCTCACATGGATAGAAAGTGACAGAGCCAATATGCTCTGTATGTTGGATTACAAACTTAAGTTTTTCCTGTAAGCACATACGGACCATCTTGTCCAATCTTCAAATCATCACTGCTGTATTTCAGCACCTTTGGTAGGTGTGATTCCACTTTGTTTGGGTGATTCTCATAGCCCTAGAATGAATGTAGAGTGACTGTTCATGTCTGGAACTTGACAGCAGGTATTTATTCAAGTTGTACATAAAGATAATCTCTCACCCTAAATAAGTACGATAGTATATTGAGGGACTTGCAATGATGAGGTGAACCAAAATGTGTATGAATTATTGACTGTAAAACTATGATTGGAAAAAAATACTATGATTGATTCTGTAAACTTTTACCTAATTCACATTAAAAACAATTTTTTAAAAGAAATCTTGTTTCCTACTAAAAGCTTATTTTCAAAAGTTGGTTGCCAGTCCAGCATGCCCCATCATTTGTCCTCCCTCTGACCTTTTACTCGGCTGCTGTGAAGATGCTGACATTTCCATAAAGTTCCCACAGCGCACCGGGTCAGCTGTCACAGGTTACCTCCTCCAAGCCTATGGCAGGCATGACAATGTCTTGTGACATGCATGGTGTATGCATCTCAGGCACTCAGCACGGACGCACGACTTTATAACTAAGGGAGTCTTGTTCTTCCTTTCCCGAGTGGAGATCTAAGAAGCCATGTGAGTGTCACACTGGAGAGAATGAAGAGCACACTGTTGAGCTCCAAGCTCCTTCGCATACAATTTCATTCAATTTCCAATTAACATTCCAACACGGTTGACTTTTTACATTCACAAAGGGGGTCTACTGTTTTTGTGTGTCTCTGTGTGTATGTTTCTCTATAGGAATATAGGAAAGAGATTCTTCTTCTCATTTTAAAGGTTGTTCCTCTAACAGTCAAAGCAGTAGTTGCTTTGACATTTACCCAAAAAAACTATGTTTCATTTCCAGGTATAGAGAGCAGCTAAGGTTCTAGTCAGTATCGAACCAACGTTCATGTCTTATGTTTATGTTGGATTCAGGATTATCCAAATCCCATTGGACAAAAACAAGAAAAAGCGGCAGGAGAGACTAGAACAGGCAATCAGAGACCCTAAGGATGTGAGGGAGGGAAGTACAATGGGAAATGCAGGGAGAAAAACTCTGCAGAACCCCTTCCCTTCCTCTTGACAAGTCCTTGATATGTTTACACAAAAGGTGATGCATGATTAGGGAAACTGTGTTTTCTGGTTTGCAAGGACAGCTTCGATTTGTTCCTGTTGTCCTGATAAAGATCACTAAATTTTGCATTCCTCTCTCAAAATTGTAAAGTTTTGACAAATAATGTCCACAGTCATACTACTTACAAGATAATTCCCAAAGATCTGGCCTCAGGTCAACGCAATGGTGTGTGTGTGTGTGTGTGTGTGTGTGTGTGTTTTAATGATCACAGATTACGTTTTAGCAAGTCAAAATTTTGATTGGTCTCTGACCTGTCTAACACACCAGCGGGTACAGAAATGTTGCTGCTATAACTCTGAAGATTTGGACAACCATTCAGCTTAGATGAGTGAACAGAAATCAAATTGCTTTGTTGACTTTGTGAGCAAATGCATCATTCTGTCACGCACAAACTGTTTCTTAGGTCTGTCAAAAACAAAGGCACAGAGAAACATGAAAAATGGGTTAATGTGGTATATTTATTGTCAAGAGATGAGGGTTTTAAATCAGGCATCTTCAGCCCTCAGTTGCTAGGAAGCACTCTTAAAGAAAGTGAAAGTGGCTTAGAGAAGTCATTGTTACTTTTATTTCTCAAGGGACAGCATGGAAGCACAAGGCAGGGGCTCAGAACCATCAGTTTCAGAAACAGTCAGCAGACACGCCACACACATCCGTAGACATTGTCACTAGTGAGACTCTAAAACGGCCTGTTTCCAGAAGTTGACCGCAAAAGTTTTCAAGTGTAAAAGTTGACATATTGGTGAACATTTTGATGCATGTATATTTACCATAATAAAAAAAGAATGAAATCACAAAAGATGGCAAAAATAATCTACCAAATCATGAAAAGACATGTATTTTAATAAATGAAAGAATCTAATCTGAAAAAAAGCTATGAATTGTATTGTTCCATTTGTATAATATACTTGAAAAGACAAAACTATGGAAACCATCAAAATATCAATGGTTGCCAGGAATCTTCAAATAAATGAAGAACAGGTCATTACTGGTGCATGAAACTCATTTATGTAGCATTGTAATAGTGACATAGCATTATTCATCAACACTCATAGGATTGTGCAACATAATGAACCCTGATGTAAATGACAAACTTCAAGAATAATGACTCAATATTGTTTCACCAAATGAAATAAACATACCAGATGTGAATGGTTAATAATAGCATGAGAACTATGAATGGAGAAGTATTTGAAAACACTATATCTTCTGAATAGTTTTTTCCTATAAAACTAAAACAGCTCTGCAAAATAAGGAATTTTTTAATGTGATGGTCCAGATTTTGTCTATGAGCATAGGCTGTTAAGACCTGCTTTAATCAATACTGTCAATAAAACTCAATTTATGTGAAACTGTAGTTATAACAACCCTATGATTGATTTTGCTCAAATCTGGACAACATCGTGATCAACATACCAACCTTGTCAAGGACTTCATTTTCCTGCAATGCACAAGCAATAACCATTGTAGCAGCAGAAACAAATGCTGTATTAGACTGGAAACCTCTCTTGCTCAAGACCAACTTAAGTGCTAAAGAGTGGAGAGGTCATTGTGATGACCACTGCGTGCTTTAACTAAGTCATAGTATTTTCAACCGCTTCATGCGCATGTGAAAGCTGGACAATAAATAATGAGGGTGGGGAGGACTTAACGCATTTGAATGATTTTGATGAAGTAAATTAATATGGTCCTTGTAGCTCAAATCCCTTAGGGGATGTATTATAAATTCTGGTCTCTGTGTCCACGGTTATAATCTCATTTTGGAGGGGGTTCTCTGCTATGTTAGTGAATAAGATTAAAATCTCAAACAACTCATAAAGGCCAAATAGGACAGGGTAGACCTCCTCCTATGAGTTTGTGAGACTAGCTTTTTATGGGAATAGAAATCCTCATCTTTTTCCTGAAGAGTGCCTGGTGGCTTTGAACTGCCGACCTTGCAGTTAAGGTGGGTTATTTTCTCAGTGTCCACCTTATTAGAGGGTGTGAGTCACGTCACCACCATTTGTTTCCCTGAGGACTGCAGCTGCTGAAAGACAAAAACCACACTGCCATCAAAGCCATTCCTCGCTGTGTAACAGCCATCTCAGAAGCAGAAGACGAGAAATCCCAGGATCATGAAGGAAGAAGAGGCATCAGCAGAACAAACGTGAAATCTCTGTCTGAAGAGGGGGAGGCATGCAGCACTGAGACCAGAGGCAAGACCACCAGGAGACAGAGCAGCGCTAAGACTATGAGACTGAGGCAAAGCGGCAGATGAGCTTCCTGGCTCACAGAGGTAGAAGCCAAGGGGGCTTGTGGCTGAGAGGCCAAGGGCCAGAGAGAGGCTCTTGGTTGAAAAGAAGCACTATTTGCATCACTGACTATAACTTTACTGTTTACTGATTCCGACTTACGTAACCTTTCAACCTCCCAATAAGCCCTCTTCGTTGCAAGTATTGTCCATGAGTTTTGTGTGTCCATTGTGATGAAATAGAGACCCCAGCAGAGCACTTGTGAATGGTTGGTATCAGAAGAGGGTTTAAAAGGAAGGAGAGGGACAGCATGCCTGATCTCTGCCTTGTGGCAATTAGCCTTGGGTCTGTGCAGATAGGGGTCTCCTTTCCCCTTGCGTAACCGGAGGTGTCCCGGCCTGCGGGTCCGTAATTCGCAAGTCCTGGAAGGAGGAGCCGGAATTGGGGGGACAGGAGACGCGAGAAATGGAGACAAGACAGGATTCTGATCAAGTCTCGTTTATTGGGGAGAAGTAAACCAGTTTTATAGGGCAGGCAAGGTTGGGCAATTAGCATATGGTGATCTTCAAAATTAACAAGTGAATGGCTGCAGAGCTGCAAGCCGAGCTTCCAAGGCCAGGGCTGTTAACAGTAACAAAGGTAACTACGAACCTCAGGCAACAGACTGCAACAGAGTTCAGGCAAATCAGGCCTGTTTCCAGGTTAAGCATGTCTGCTGGATGGCTCCCGACAGGAGGAGGTCAGATACGGCTGTTTTGACGATAATGATCTTGATGAGGATAGTGAAAGTACCATGGACTGCCAGAGAGCAAACAAATGTGCCTTGGAATAAGTACTCCTTAGAAAGGAGGGGGAGTGGCTGAGCCCCGGTGGCGCAGTGGTTGAGTGCGGGACTGCGGCCCATTGGCTTGGCGGTTCAAATCCAGCAGCTGCTCTCCAGGAGCAAGGCTGGAGAGCTCCCACGACCACCAGAGGGCAGTGATGCCCCCCCAAAAAGCAAAAAAAAGAAAGGAGGTGTAGCTCTCATGATGTGGCGGTGATCCCCATGACAGGCAGTTCAAAACCACCATCAACTCCAAGGAAGAAAGATTGGGCTTACTCCCAGAAACAGTTATCCTCTCAGGGGGTCACCAGGGGTCAGCACTGACACAATGGCAGCGAGTCTTTTTGAGAAACGAGTATGACCGCACTGTCCCAGTCCTTTGGACATACTATGAGGAAGGACCGGTTTCTGGAGAAGGACGTCCGATTGGGTACAGGGTCCACAAAAAAGAAGACTCTCCATGAGACAAGTTGTCACAGTGACTACATGAGGTGTCACAGGGCTCGTTCCGTGAGGACAGCCCAGGAGTGGGGCTGTGTTTCTTTCTGTTGTTCTTAGAGTTGCTAGCTGCCCAAGCCGGTGCAAGGGCGTCTAACAACCTAACAGGGTGATTTAGAATTCAAAATTTTATGCATCTGGTAGATAGACTCAGACCATGCAAATGTCAGGAATGAGCCTGCATTTGCCATTACAAATGGAAAATTACAATTGGAGAGGTCTATGCGTTCTTTTGATCACAAGTATCTAGACACATAAAAATGCAAACTCACTGCCATCGAGCCACATAAATAGATATAATTCTTGATTGCTTTAGAAGATAAATTCTGGACTAAGTGTTTGGCAAGTGATGTGGAGAAAAACACAAGATGCTGTCCTAGGTCAGGACAATTAAAGCTTCTTGAACTCATTTCTGAGGGAAATCTGCCTGGAACAAATACGAGATTTATATCTTGTTCCCAAACAGACATTCAGAGTTGGGTATTCAGAATTTCTCAATTTCATAAGGTTTTGTCATTTTTTTCCCCTGGCCATTAACACCTGTGATAATGTAGCCTGCTTCTCCTTTCCCTGAAAATGACTTTTATATTCCTTTGCAGATTCCTAGGAAAAAGTATCTTGCCACAACTTTCTGTTTAAAGTTACAGAGTTACACATATTTATAAGACTGCTGTAATCTCACTTAACTTCGGTGTTGCTGAAAATCAATGCCTCGAGCTTAGTCTAAGAAATACTATTTTGAAAGCTTCTTTAAATTCTTCCCTTTGCAGCATATAAGCATATGCCAAAGGTGATTTAATGTAGACTAACAGGTTTTAAATTTTTTATTTTAACTCTGAAAATAGAGAACTTAAATGTGGGAGAAGACATTTTTATTTGGATATGGAAGGTTCCTCACGCACTAAGCATATCTGACTTTTTCTCCATCCCCTCAGTTATCCCAGTGATGTGTTGAAGATGACTTCAGGGTGATTATTAACTTTTCAAAAATTGTGTTGGCTGTTATTAAACCATGATTATTAAAAATGATATAAAGCTAGAATAAATTATGTTAACACTAAATGTAATACATACCACAAACTCATCACTTCCTTCTAATTTTATTATTAGGCATATTCTTGAGGTTATTTACAACCACTGATTAAATGGTATAAACATTCTATGATGTGAATCTTTTCCCACTGCTGCATTTAATGACACAACATAGGCAGCTTGACATTGGCAATGACAAGAATATTTATACAGAAATTAGACGCAGCAATACTACAAATTAAGACTCCCCCCCCCAAAGTGGGGCTTATTCCCGCTTATTAGCACACTACTGCTTATCTTCATGATTATTCACTGCATTGAATTGATTCTGAGTCGCAGCACAACCCTATCGGAAACCTAGTGGCATATAGGTTACTTGTTTGGCTGCTAAAAAAGAAAAAAAGAAAAAAAAAGGCAGTTCAAAACCACCAGCCTCTCCTTGGGGAAAAAGAAGGGACTTTCTACTCCTGTAAAGAGTTATCTCAGAAATCCACAGGGGTCCTTCTACTCTGACCCTATAGGGTCACGATGAGTCCCCATGGTTAGTGGCATGAGTTCTCTAAGTAATTCTTTCCTCTTTCTCTGCATATCTGCCTCTGCCAAGTCTGTCATCCACGTAGAAAGTTCAGCTGCAAGGTTCTACCTACCGCGAAGTTACAAGGGGTGATCAAACTACAATTGGTGATCTGGGTAGGTCCACTTTTTTTTCCAATCACTCTTGAGGGCTCATATAGCTCTAGCCTCAATATATACATGCATACATACTTTGTGTCAGTATTTACACTTTTGGGGGAGAGGGGGTCTCATAAAACTCTTACCATAACCCATATATACACCCATTGTGTCGAGCACATTTGTTGCCATCCTCATTTTCAAAACATTTGCTTTTATTTGCGCCCTGGGTATCAGCATCTCATTTCCCCCCTCCCTCACTGGTCCCCTCTCTCTCATGAATGCTTGATAATTTATAAATTATTGTTGTTTTGTCATATCTTACACTGTCCGATGTCTCCCTTCACCCACTTTTCTGTTGTCCATCCCCCCCCCCCACATATATCTCTCAAGGTTATATGTAGATCCTTGTAATCGGTTCCCCCTTTCTACTCCACCGTCTCTCCACTCTCTTGGTATCACCACTCTCACCACTGGTCCTGAAGAGATTGTCTGTCCTGGATTCCCGGTGTTTCCATTTCCTACCTGTACCAGTGTGCATCCTCTGGTCTAGTCAGATTTATAAGATTTATCTAGAATTGGGATCATGATAGTGTATGGGAGGGGGGAGACAGCATTTAGCAGCTAGGGGAAAGTTGCATGTTTCATCATTGCTACACTGCACCCTGACTGACTCATCTCCTCCTCATGACCCTTCTGTAATGGGATTTCCAGTTGCCTACAGATTGGTCTTGGGTTCCCGGTCTCCACACTCCCCCTCATTCACAATGACTTGATTTTTGGTTCTTTGATGCCTGATCGATTAGGTCTACTTTTTGTGCATTTTTTCCCCAGAATTTTTAAATTCTAGGAATCAGTCACACTTTCCAGAACCCACTGATTATAGATTAGGGCTCTTTAAATTTTCAACATTGACAATCTAGGCCAGTGGTTCTCAACCTGTGGATTGTTACCTCTTTGGAGGTCAAGCCACCCTTTCACAGGGGTTGTCTGATTCATAACAGTAGCTGAATTACAGTTATGCAGTAGCAGTGAAAATAGTTTTAGGGTTGGGGCCCCCCACAACATGAGGAACTGTATTAAAGAATCACAGCATTAGGAAGTTTGATAACCACTGATCTATTCTATTTTCCAAGTGGTTCCTGGGAAGTACTAGAAAGACAAAATAATTCTTAAAAGTTCTTTTTCTTCCTTGAAAATCCAGGCTTATTACTCTTTGAAGTTTGAGAAAGTCCAACATTTGCTGGTCATTGAAGGCCTTCCTAATTCCTTGTTCAGTTCTATTCGGCACATATTTATTATATTTAAAACACTGTGCTAAAAGACAATAATAATGTTCAGACAAAATCAGGCCTCATTAAGGCTGTGATAGTTACTTGTGAAGAGGTGGAGCCTAGCCTGTCAATCAAGCCATAGTGTGATGACCTCATTTGGAGGCACAACATAGATAAATATCTCCCTGAAGGCCAGGTACACTCTCTCCCTGTGAGACATTCCTATTGATAAGCCACATGGAATAAGTCTGATAGAGCCCGAGCCCTGGAGCTGGAGAAGCCATGTGGGGCTGCAAACCAGTGCTGAGACGCTGCTACCACTCCTGGAATCACGAGGCTTTCCACCCACTGGACTGTAATCCCCCTGCATCAGCATCACTGCATGACTGTGTGAGTCTGAAGAGAAATTTATGGACTAGTATCAACATGTGGGATAATATCACATTTATAGACTTGATCTGGACAGGGCTGGGATGTTTTCTTAATGCACAATTCTTCTTTGATATAGAATTCTCTCACCCACATATGTCTATGAATTTGTTTCCCCAGTTAACTCAGACTAACACAAAGACTACGGAGGAATTTATCACCATATAACCAACCTGATTATATATATATATATATCATATATATCAACCTGAATGTGTGTGTGTATATATATGTATATGTATATGTATGTATGTATATATATATATCCCTCCAGGGCTTTCTCTAATCCATTTCTTGGAAGACTAAACAATACAATGGAATAAGAACTGACATGATTTATTTATAAATATATTTTCACAAACATTCTCTAGATATTTTGAATCCATTGAATCCACTTTCTTCTTACTAGAGGCTCATCATGATACTTAGTCAATGTATTCAAAAGAACATGATCTATTCGGACTCAGTCACCAGACTATGTCTCTGTTCTGTGATCCCCATTCTCTTTCATTGTCTTGTAGCTCTGTGCATTTACTATTTGTGTGCTAAGGCATTTACGGCTGTTCCTGGCCATTTTTGTTTGCTTGTGTAATTTTAAATGGCTATTGGCTAGAAGCACCCAACTGTATGTAAAGTTTGTAAAAAAAAAATAGGCAAAATAAAAACAAAAAGACAATAGTAAATCAACCAAGACAAACTCTTGGTGGCCCATGCTTGACATTGAGGCTGAGGATGCGCGATGGATCCACAGGTGTCAGTGCATCTCTTTATGGCTGAGTTTATCTCGCTTCCACTCAACAAGTGGATCCAGGGGGTCACAAAACACAACTGTCTGGCTATGAAAAGTAAAAAACAGATAAAGTGGAGTGACGAGGGAGGTAAAAACTTTAAAAAGACTCACTATTTTCCCAATTTCATTCATTTTTCCTCCTATTGTTCAAGTTTTCTATTTTGAAATCCAAAATAGGTAAATTTATAGAGACAATAAATGGTTTCTTAGAGGTATAGCAGAGGAGGTTGGGGGGCAAATGGCAAACTAATCATGAGTCCAAGAATAAAGAAAATATCTAAAACTGACTATGGTGATTATGTTCAACTCTTCTTGATGTGATTGAACTGTTGAATTGTATGATTTGAGAATTATATGCCAATAAGAGCGTTTTTGAAAATATAAAATAGAGTCAAGATTGCATCAAGGTAGAATCACCCACCCATGCTCCTGTTGTTAGAAAAGAAAATTAAGAGGGAATGAGGTACTGGGAGACTTGGTGCTAAAGATACATTCAGTGTAGTGGGGTCTGGTGCAGACCTTTCCCTGTGATTTTCATCCTTGAAGTGATTCAAAAACTCACTGAAACACTCTAAATTCACTGTGTTTTTCTGCAGTCTCTACTAACCCCTTGCTAGGTCCAGCAGAACAGCATCTGCTGTACCTTTCTGTACTCAAACTCCGAGACTCAAAGCAAGCTGTAGTTTCCTCAGGTTGCTGTTTAAAAGAGGTCATGATTCCATGTTTGAGAGGAGCCTCTGAAAACTATCTACCAGACCTCACACTGAAATTCCCCTCTCTGCTATCTGCCCCTGTTCTGCAGCTAAGGCTTTGCAGCCCCTCCTCCCAG
This sequence comes from Nesogale talazaci, assembly GCA_004026705.1. Classification (NCBI taxonomy): domain Eukaryota; kingdom Metazoa; phylum Chordata; class Mammalia; order Afrosoricida; family Tenrecidae; genus Nesogale; species Nesogale talazaci. The sequence goes on along the minus strand of PVJH01016127.1, from coordinate 6,723 downwards.
CCAGGAATAGAGAGACTATATGGGTCACCCCCTTTCCCCATCTCCATGCCTGCCAGTGTGGGTAGTGATAGATAATTAGACACTAATTTACAGCAATTGAAGATCCGCTGTTATATGTATCTGTCACAGAACGAAGATTCCCAGAGCACAGCTGAAAGTGCTGTGCAGGATAGAGTGACCCAGGAATGCAGCCTGGGGAGAATACAGTTCCAGTCAGCCCCAAACCCAATCTGCTAATCTAGTCCCCCTTTCTTGAGGGACACCTCAGCACAGCCTGATACCAGGGCACTTCAAAAGCCCATTAAAGAAAGCAAAAAAATGTTTTTAATGCTTTCAATTACTGACTGTGTTCCTTTGTGTAACTTTGAGTATACCATATTTTTCCAGACCATAAGATGCACCTGACCATAAGACACACCCAGTTTTTAGAGCAGAAAACAAGAAAAAAAATATTTTGAACCAAGTAGTAGCAGCATATTAAAATGTTATGGGTACCACACCTTCGGACCATAAGACACACCCTCGTTTTCCCCCTGACTTTGCAGGGGGAAGTGCGTCCATGGCTCAGCAACTATGGGTCAGCTTCCAGAACTCTAGTCATTAGCATAGCATTAACACAAGATAGCCAGAACCCTAATCCTCAGAGAATAGCCAAGGTTAGTGGTTCTCCACCTTCCTAATGCTGTGTGTAACCCTTTAATACAGTTCCTCATGTTGTGGTGATCCCCAATCATAAAATTATTTTCATTGCTACTTCAAAACTGTAATCTTGTTACTGTTATGAATTTTAATGTAAATATCTGATGTGCAGGTTGTATTTTCATTTTTACAAATTGAACTGAATTAAAGCATAGTGATGAAGCACAAAGCAATATATAATTGTATATTGTGAAATATTTATGTATTTTCCAATGATCTTAGGCATGAAAGGGTCATTGAACTCGCAGGTTGAGAACTGCTGGCCTATGTATTTAACAACAAAACAGGAAAAGCAAACAGGTTCTGATAGCCACAGCCCAAGTCAAAAATGGGCTCTACAAGTTTTAGGTTCCACAGAGTCTTTAAACTTCAAAATTGTGGCCAGACAGTCTAGATGTGACCTGTTCAGTACTAGAGGGCTGCCCCAAACTGGCCTAATGGCATACCTACAATTTTCTGCGGCAGTCCAGCCTCTGAGCCCCACCCCACCTCCACTGTCCACCACTGAGGCACCATGGCATCCCTCCTACATACCAGTCCAACTGGCCACGATAGTAAACCACAGGTTGTCCTCAAAGACACGCTTAACAGTCACATAGAGAAAGATCTCAGGGCTCCTTGGTCATCTAGGAACATGGTGTCCAGCTCTTCCAAAATGACCTGCAGACAATAATATATCTCAACACCCTCAATAATAAAATAAGAAAGAAAAAATGCAATGGTAGAGGAATTATAAACCTAAGGACAGATGCACCACAAGAATCAGACTTTGATCTGCCACAAAAAGAAATCTTCAGAATTCTGCTTGGAATAATATAGGTTATGAAGGAGGCAAGGCAGAATAATAACGTACTGATAGAGGAGATGAAGACCATGATAGAGGGGATGAAATCTAAACACTAAAGGGAAATACATGAATTAATAGATGAAATTACAGAAGAAAACACCAGATTAGGGTCCTCGCCAACAGACTAGAATAGGCAGAGATTTGAACTAATAATTGCTAGGACAATCAGGCTGACTTCAACAAACAGAAAGATAATCAAACAAGATAATAAAAAAAGGCAGATCTGAGAACAGCTACAGGTGCCATGAAGATGAACAATATTTGAAAAATTGATCTACCTGGACAAGACAAAACGAAGAAGTTAACAGCTAAATTAGTGAGGGGATTCCTGGAAGGAAATCTCCCCACCCTTAATGGATGAGAATCAGACATTCATACTAGAAACAGCTAGGACACCAATTAGACTAACCCCCAGGAAGAATTCATCAAAATACATAATAGTTAAATTGTCCAACTTTAAAGAAAAAGAGAAAATTTTAAGAGTGTCAAGAGGAAAAAAGGCAGTCACATACAATGGTGCTCAGGTAAGAATATGTTCAGACCTATTACCCGATACAATACAGAGGAGAGAGTGGAGTAATATCTTCATGAGAAGGCCACGCCCCAAACCCAAAAAGAGGCATCATCATTCTATGACCTGATTGACAGGCTAGCCTCTACCTCTTCACTCTTGACACCAGATTGTGTAACTACCACAGCGAAGTCCTGAATGGAAGCATGAAGCCAAGAAAATAGAGAATACCCTAATAATGAATACCTAACATAGTTTTTTAGGCCTCAGATGCTTAAACTATCACAGGAAAAAAAGGTACCTGCAGCAACGATGTGTTCTAAATAGCTGAATCTCATTTTTTAACATTTATAATTTGATTGCATGCCTCCTCAAATTTCTGTTGGATGGCCCTGCTTAATGCTTGCTTTCATGAGAAAATAGATGGTGCCCGGCTATCAACTGAGATAGTGGCTGTCCATTGGAGCAGCGTCTGCGATCTAATCTGTATTGGAACAAGCAGCCATCTAAGTGAGGAGTTATCTAAGTTCACATAGAAGAAGTACATCAACTTGTGTGATCCAAAGGTGAAAATAACAAAATCCAAATATGATGGAGAGAAAAGTATTCGAGTTTTAATTGTGAATGCCCAGCTTATGGCTATGGAGGACAGTGGGAGCCTAAAATCCAACTGCAGAATATCTAGTCAGATTCAGTTTCTGGCAGACTCTCTCTGATCACAGATGAGGGACCTGACTTGCGTTACTATCAGATAGAGATGATTGGAAACTTGATCATGGGGGATGGAACCATGCTATAATATGATACTTGCTCATTTGGACTCCCTTTTGACTCAATCTGATTTTGGAAATATTTTTCACTTGTTCTAGAACGGAAATTTCTTCTCTGGCTTTTGAAACATTGCTGGTGGTCTTTTCTTTCTCAGTCTTTGCATTTATATTATATTTTATTTCCTTTTCCTTTAAAAAAACATTTTATCGGGGGCTAATACAACTCATAGCAGCTCATACATCCATGTGTCAAGCACATTTGGACATATGTTGTCATCATCCTTTTCAAAACATTTTTTTTCCTACTTGAGCCCTTGGTATCAGCTTCTCATTTTTTTTCTCCCTCCCCCACCCACCCTTCCTCATGAACCCTTGATAATTTATAAATTATTACTATTTTCATATCTTACATCTACTGTTGTCTTGCTTCATCCACATTTCTATTGTTCATGCCACTTGGGGCATGGGTGGGTTATATGTCTATCATAGTGATTGGGTCCCTGTTTCTCTCCGCACATCCCCCCTAACCTCATGGTATTGCTACTCCAATTATTGTTCCTGAGAGGTTTACCTGTCCTGGATTTCCTGTGTCTTATCTGTAACAATGTACATGCTTTATTCTACCCATGATAATGGGGGTGTGGAAAGCATTACTCAGTGTTGTTGTTTTGTCCATGTTATACTCCCGCCTGGCTGGCTCATCTCTTTTCTTGTGACCCTTCTGTGAGCAGATGTTCAATAGTCTACAGATGGGTCTCCACTCCAATTCCCCCACTCCACCTCAATATGATTGCTTGTTCCAGGTTTTATGATACCTGATCCCATTGATACCTTTTGCTCACACAGGCTGCTGTGCTGTATCCATGTGGGCTTTGTTGCTTCTGAGCTTGACGGCTGCTTGTTTACTTTCAAACCTTTAAGTCCTCAGACACTATATCTTTGCTATCCAGGCACCATCAACTTTCTTCACCACTTTTGCTTGTGCACATATTTCTCTTCAGCGACTATGTCTGGAAGGTGAGCATCAAGGAATAAATGAAGGGAGTACAGATTGGGGACCCAAAGTTCATCTGTAGGGGAAGCGACATCCCCTTACAGAAGGGTCCTGAGAAGAAGACGAGCCAGTCAGTGTACAGTGTTGCAAAGATAAAATATGCAACTTTTCTCTAGTTCTTTAATGCTTCCCCCCTCCCGCTATCATAATCTGAATTTTACCTTACAAATCCAGCTAGACCAAAGGATGCACAGTGCTACAGATGGGATCTGGAAACATGGGTAATCCAGGACAGATGATCCCCTTCGGACCAGTAGAGAGAATGGGGTTACTGTGAGGCCGGAGGGAAAGTGGAGTAGAAAGGGGGAACCTATTATAAGGATCTACATATAATCTTCTCCCTGGGGTATGGACAACAGGGAAGTGGGTGAAGGGAGACATTGGACAGTGTAGAATATGACAAAATACTAATAATTTAAATTATCAAGGGTTCATGAGGGAGGGGGAAATGGCGAGTGAGTGGAAAAAGGAGGAGCTAATACCAAGGGCTTAAGTAGAAAGAAAATGTTTTGAGAATGATGACAATAAATGTATAAATGTGGTATGCATTGTGATAAGAATTGTATGAGCCCCCAATAAAATGATTTTTTTAAAAAAAGACTGAACGAGAAGCCACTGTCACTTCTGTTTCATGGCTGGATGCATCCTAACAGCATGCTGCTAATAGTGGTCTTTCCATGCAATAAAGTGCATAAATACTTTCTGCTATTCTTCCATTTGGAATGAAGTTGCTATTTTGTTTTAAAAATCACACTCCGCTTTCTCCATTTACTGTCACCTTGTGCCAGGACTTATAGAATCAGGGTAATTTTCATTGCATTAATTTCTTGTAAGCCAAGCATAGTATGTCTCTAAATGCAAAAATTTTTAAGTATGCATCTGATTAATGGGTTTTTTGGTTAATACTTTCAAATTTTACTACTTGCTTTCTTTCCCTTTGGAAATACTAGTTAACACATTAGACAAAGTAGAGAACACATAGTTCTTAAATGCACACTAATATTTTATGGATTAAAAAAATAATAGTTTGGGATCATTGCCCAATGAACTGACTGGGGTAGCTAAATCCATACTGAATGAGTTGAAATTAATTTTGTTAGTGAGAGAAAGATTGTAGCAAGCAATTATGTTTTTTTCTGAACATTGTATGAAGGACTTGATCCTTTTATCTCTACCAGACACTATGAAATCCTCCACATGATAAATTGTTTGTTTTAAATTACTGAAAAGATTTAACGCCACTTATAATAAAAGTACATTATAAGTCAAAAGATATTCATGTACAATTATCTAGCAGTTATCTAACAATTGAGGATCCATTGTGTGTTAGGTTTTTATGCTCCAAGTATCTGGAAAAAAGACAGAAACTGGCTATCTTGAAGAGCTCACTGTTTGTTGGCGGAGACAAACAACTAGAAATGAAAGAATAGTCTGATAAATATTGTACTAGATGCAAACCATATTGTAGAAACTAACAGAAGCAGAATCTTCTCAGCCTGGGGTTGAGAAGGGTCAGAGAAAACTCAAAGGTATGGTTAATTTGAGCTGCGAAGTGGGAATCTATTGTGTTATACAAGTGCAAGATGGTCTTGTAGGCAGAGGTGATCAAGCAAAGTAGCAAAGTAAGTAATTTTAACACATTAAAGACCGGATATTTTAAAATCAAGAAGTTAAAAATCAAGCAACCACTTCCACCAGGGAAGCAGTGAAGATCCAAAACCCATCTGCAAATTAACACTTTATAGATCGGATAAACTCAGGATCCATCCGCAATGTGTTAAGAAAAGGATTCCATGAAGTATTTAAATATTTACACATCATCTAAGCAAATCCAACTATCTTGTGCATGCATCTGGCTCTCCACTCCTGTTCAACTCTGGACTCCAGAGTCAGCCATGTCTAGTGAAGTAACCAGTTCTCTAAATGGCTTCTTGGAGGTCCCATAGCTACTGTTTTAGCCATTGTTACAGTTGTCCATGCAATTGAGATTACTGGGTTAGATCTTGAGGGAATCCTTCCCAAAAGGACAAAAGAATGATTGATGGGTCCAGAAAAGACAGGAATGGATGAGGTTGCTCTTGCTAATCTGCATACTTAAGTGACCAAGTCTTACAGCAGGAAGGGAATTGGTGGATAATTTGAGGTTGAGAGGCTACAGAAGAAGCTGTCTTCACCCTTCTTCTCTTTCGTGGCCTGGGTTGCTACCTTCCTCTTCTAAGCAACTCTTCTTTTCTAGTCTCCCGGCCTCATATTCTAAGGCCCTCGTGTCAAGCAGTGTAGCTAGTTTCTGTGGGGTCTTCCCCAGCTGGCAGAATAGCAGTAGAAACTGAGACTGTGAAGGGGATGGGTGCACAGAAACCCCCCACCAACTGCCTTGGCCTCTGCCTCCACTGACTGCCTGAGCTTCAGGGTAGCCAATCGTGCCTCTTGCCCAGCCCTAGGTTCAAGGTTTGCTCAAGATTCAGTCCCAACAACTGTGCCTTAAAGTCCAAAGCAAAGTTGTGCCAGGGTCACAGCAGTTCATGGGATCCAGGCTCCATATTCTCTTCCTCTTCAGATAACACTGGTTTTGCCTAATAACCTGGTTTAGGGAACTTAACCATGCTGATAAATGAGGAGTGGGTTATTTCATACCTTTTACACACACATGTTGATATGGAAAAGGCATGACTTTAAAGTAGAAATGGTAAATGAAGACAAATTGAGTACATAAGACATTTTTGTTTTCTACATAAAAACCCTTGTCATTCCCTTTCAAACTTCTGATTTTAAATAACACATAAAAATTTGTTGTTGGCTGAGCCCCAGTGGCGTAAGTGGTTGAGTGCGGAACTGCAGCCCG
>PVJH01016126.1:0-51371 GCA_004026705.1 Nesogale talazaci | reverse complement strand
CAAACAAAAAAATAAAGAAAGGAAAAAAATTAGTGTCAGGAAGGTGAGTATCATACACTGCCTCGGTACAAACTGTTTTTGTACTGTGATAAGATTTAAGTAGAATCCTTAAGTCCATCTGCTTCCATGTTGCATTTATATGTATATATATCAACAAATTCATATATATATACCTACATATGTATTTTTTATTAAAAAATCATTTTATTGGGTGCTCTTACAGCGCTTATAAGAATCATACATGAACTATATCAAGCATATTTGTACATGTGTTGCCATCATTCTTTTCTAGGCACTTTCTCCTTTTCTCTAGGCACATGTACCTTGGTGTCAGCACCTCCCCCCTCCCCCCGCCCCCTGACCCCTTGATAAATTGTAAATTACTATGTTCAAATCTTACACTGATCCCTGAGTCTCTTCACCTATGGTTCTGTTGTTCAGAACCCCCTCCGGCAGGGGGATGGGGCACGGTTATGTGTTGATCATTGCCATCGGTTACCCCTTCCTCCCTCTCCCCACCTGCCCCTTTCCCTTTTTGGTAATGCTGTGCTCATTCCTCTTCCTCCTTTCCTCCTTTTTTCCCTCCTGCTCCATTATTATATTACTCATCAGTCACCTCTCAATAGTACTTCTCAGATTCAATTCAATTGATCAGACATGACCAGAAAAGCCACACCCTTCTCACAGCCCTTTGGCCATCCTTACTGGCTCATCGTTCACCTCCCCCGCCTCCTCCCTTCCATGCCCCTCAGGAACTGTCATCCAGTGACTGTCTGGTCCGGTGACTGTCTCCATAAGATTGCCCATGCTGACCACCTCGTATAGATAGCCACCAAAAAAAAAAAAACTCCAAAAGAACACCATAGAGAAAGTCACAAGTTTAACAGGGTTTCTGATGTAGAGTAGATGAACATTAAAGAGAGAGCAGGACATGTTATAAACAATTCAGTCCTTGTTTCTTTTAAGGCTACATATTCTGGGTTTTGTTACATCACAATACATAATACCCTTTTAATCTTCAACATTTGTATATGAAAGGTAAGCTCCTGGAAGTCCTCATTGCTATGTCTGCAGACAGGGATGGAGTGGTCTAGTGCCTCCCATGACCCCTTTGAAGTTTAAGTGTTGTCCCCTGTGAGTCATCCCTAGCCAACTCAGATGGGATGCCAAGTCTACTGTGGGGATTCTTTTTCTTTGGGGACTTTGTGGCTTCTTTCCCATCACTAGTCTGTTGCCCTTCCCTCTCAATTTGCCTCCTTATGGGTGGATTAGGCCAGCTGCTCTCCCCGAGCTGTATCTTCAGGGCAGCCCTCTGCAGTGCTGTCATCTAGGGAGAGGACATCAAATCCTGGACTGAGGTCACCTCTGCTGTCATGCTGAGTTGAGCATCATCCTCAAGGATTGGAACACTGGACAGGGGTCTATTCTTGCTCTCCCTTTCCTATGGCAATATAAACAATACTGTCCCTTTGGGTTGATTAGTGCCCTGAACCCTCATTGCCATCATTTTTCTTCGTCCACCCCTCTATTGATCTAAAGACATATGGAAGGGGAGGCATCTTTATGCCTTTCAGCTCAGTTGCTATCTGCATCTGTTTTTGATGACATGATTCATCGTGTTGGGTTAGTCCTCAGCCTTACTCTGCTGCTTGAACTTATCCCAGTGGACTTAGCTTGTACTTGATCTTTTATGCATAATACCTGTGATGATTAAGTATTCGTTATGCCGATTTCATGATTGAGATGTAGGGGTGGAGTCTAGCCCGTCAATCTGGAGATAGCCATTGAGTAGCCAATGAGGCCTCTGTGTGGGCATGGCTTTCTCCTGAAAATTCTGGGAAATCTCTTGATATTTCCCTTGTGGAGATGAGAAGCTATCTCCCCAGTTGTTGGATGAATCACGGACAAGACAAAATGGCAGTGTGTGGGTAGTTGAAGGAGCCGGAGGAGAAGCCACACGGCCTTATCCTGATAGAACCATACCTCTGAAGCTGCTAAAACCATGTGGAGAGCCCTGTCAGCGCTGAGTTGCCTCTACCTCACTGGATGCTGTTGATGGACCCTGAGCCATGAAAGCGAGGAATAGTGACTTCATGAGTCGGAAGGAGGTGTTATAGACTGGTATCGGGCATATGGGCTAATATCAAACTATGACTTTGAACTGGACTGGGTTGGGATGCTTTCTTAATGTCCTATTCCTCTTGCATATAAACCGTACCCTTATATCCATAGGCGTGTCTATGAATTTGTTCCTCTAGTTTACCAGGACTAACACAATGCCCTTCAACTCTTTACACAAGATGAGGTGTTTCATAGTTTGTTTCATCACTGTTTTTTAAGGGATGTGTAGTAGTCCATTGTGTGTATGCACCAGAGTTTTTTCATCCATTCATCTATTGATGGAAATTTACGTTGTTTCCAGTTTTCTGTGATTGTAGACTGTGCAGCTACAAACATTGGAGAACAGATGTCTAGTTTTGGTCTGTTTCTTATTTTTTTTTCAGTATATGCCCGGTAATGGAATTGCCGGGTCGTATAGTAGCTTGATTTCTTTCTGTATTGCCAAGTTGCTTTCTACAGTGTACATATCCACAGAGAGCATTCTTATCTCACCACACGCCTTTCCACACTTGTTGCTTTCTGTTTTTATGAATTGGACTGCCTTTGTGGGTGTTAGGTGGTATCTCATAGATATTTTGATTTGTATTTCCCGGATGGCTAATGATCATGAACATATTCTCATATGTTATTGGCCATTTGGATTTGCTCCTTTGTAAATCTTCTGTGCAAGTCTTTTGCCCGCCTTGTCAGTTAGATATCTGTTTATAAGGCACTATATAAGTGCAATGCAATTCCAATACAAATTCCAGCACTATTTTTTCAAAAAAATGGAAAAACTGACTACTTCATATAGAAAGTGAAGAAGCCCAGAATTAGGAAGGAACTCCTTGAGAGGAGAAACAAAATGGATTGGTTTGCACTGTTTGACTCTAAAACATATTACACAGTCATAGTTGCCAAAACACTATGGTATTGGTATTATGATAAGATACTAGATAACAAAAGAAATTAAAACAGCATCATACAGACAACTGATTTTGACAAAGGCCTCCAAAAAATATGAAATGGGAATCAGATGCCCTTTTTAACAAATAGTTCTAGAAAACTGGATATCAGCCTACAGAAGAATGAAATATGATCATTACCTCACTCCATACACAAGAACAAATTCAAGGTGGATCACTACCTGGAAGTAAAACCCCAATAAAAACCTCTGTCCATTGAAAGACTTAATCAAAAGAGTGATAAGAAAGCCCAGAGACTGGGAAAAGATAAGTAATAACATATCAGACAAAGGTATTTTTACTAAAATCTACAGAATCTTGGAAGGATGCTAATTCTTTTTGACATTCTAATGATAAAGCTAAATTATAAAAATGACTTAAACAGTATCACAGCTCTCATTGGTATCTAGTGAGTTCTAACTCATAGACTATTGGGTAGAGAAGTATGGCCCTGTTGGGTTACAAAGCCAACTGCCATGTCTATCTCAAGTGGAGAGTTCAGCTGTGTTCCCACCTCTGCTTTTTCAGTTAACAAGCTCTTTAACCATAGCACCACCAGTGGTCACTAAACATTGAGCAGGAGTTCCTAGAAACTCCAGGAATTGAGATTCTTCTGATAATACTTTTTTTATTTTAACAGAACGTGTTCCAGGCTTTCTTTGCCTTAAATAATCAACACTGCTTTTCTTTTGAATGTCTTCTCAGGTCTCTGTGAACTTGCCTCTGATTCATTTTCTTTCCTTATTGATGGAAATGTCCCATCACTAGCTTTTCTGTGCACGAGCTGACTTTTCAATATCCTTCTCAGTAGCTTCCTTGTAGTATATTTCTTAATATTTATATTTAGTCAGTAAACTTCCCCAGCATTTTTGTTAACCTAATGGATAAGAAAATGGTCTTTTCTGATAGATCCTGGTCCAAATTTCATCTCTGTCATTAACTAGCTGTGTCCCTGGACAAGTTGCTTAGCTTCATTGGGCTGTGCCCAGGCTTCATAATTAAAATGCAACCAATGCAGCTCTTTTACTATAGAGTTGCATTGAAGCCTAATAAGATTGTTTATGCAAATACCTTACATAGTTCTTGGCATGTGGTAAGTATCTAGTAAATGGTAGTTGTAGTTGTAGTGGTGGTTGGTATTGGGGGAGTATATCAATGTCATTTCAGTTTACTTTAGAGCAGAACTTAATGGGTGAAAATAAAATGTTCATTCCATCTTTGTCACTAATGGGTCCTCATTAATATTCATACTTCTCATTTCTATGCTTCAGGGTTATTGATTTAGGTGTCATGACTCCCTGTGATAAGATACTGAAGGCTGCTCTTGACCACAAAGCAGGTACTATGTAACTGTACTTAGTGGGCATTTCGTGATCTGTTGCTTCTTCCAAGTATTTCCCAGTGGATAGTAATGCTTGTGGGGGACCAGTGGGACATGAAGACATCAGGTGTCAGATCCTACATGGGAAGTGTTGGGAGTACCATTTATAATGAGTGTTGGGCATGTGGTTAACTTTCAATGGAGCTCCTTTATTGCTCTGCAGATGGGGAATGAGGCTAGATTCTATAAGGAAAGTATATCAGATAGCCTGGGTCTCATTTTGTAATGTTTCCTCTGACACGGTAATGTTAGTTTGTGAGATAGATTTTATTAAATAATATTTTAAAACCCTTACTGACTTACTAAGTAAATTATTGTAGCTTAATGTCACAAATCATATTTATTACCAAATGCAAAAAAGGAAGTTTAAAGCCCCTACTTAGAAATAAAGTCATAAAAATTAAAACTTGCAATTCTGTTAGGGCTTAAGGTCTTAATGACAGTTTTTCCCCGATATTTCTTCACATAATTTCTCATATTCCTTCTAATTGTTTTTTTTCTTTATTTCTTCTTCCTTTAAAATAATAGATATAATTGGCCTGTCTGGACTTATCACTCCATCTCTTGATGAAATGATTTTTGTTGCCAAGGAAATGGAGAGATTAGCTATAAAGATTCCATTGCTGATTGGAGGAGCAACCACTTCCAGGTAAGTCATCCTAATGAAATTTGTGTGTGAGTGTAAGTTCTCGCTAGTCGTTAATGTTCAAAAACATTGATACAGTTTGAAAACTGTATTGTTTTATCTTATGATCTTGACTACTACATGTACTATTACATAAAAGCACAACCTTTCTAATAACAGAACTTTTGGAAACTCCTTTGTGGATTCCCAGACTCCTTGTCTCCTTTCTTAACCCTCCCTTCCTTTTACTTGTAGTCTTTTGAACTTTCTTAATTCTCTCAGCTCCCATTTAGTTTCTGATATTCCAATAAATGGCTGGTTTCTCTTGAAGTGAAGCTGGGTAGAGAAGTCAGTCTTTTTACACAGAGACTTTACTTAAACTTATGCCTGTCCTGGTCTGGAAACCAGGTGTCTGATTGAATAACTATAGGTTCCTGTAGTGAAACCCTGAACCTCTAATTGTTTAGAAAGGTAAGTTCACTGTCATTGAGTCAATTACTCATAGTGACGCTATAGGACAAATTAGAACTGCCCCTTTTTTGTTTCTAAGATTTCAGATCTCTGTAAGAATAGATAGCTTAGTCTTTCTTCGTTGGAGTAGTTGGTGGGTTTGGGCCACTGACTTGTAGTTTGCAGCTCAGTTTATAATACACTTTTCTACCAAAGTTTCTTGAAAGCTAAATGGACTACAGATTATGTTTAGGAAACCATTATGAAAGGGAAATCTTCTGGGGACCTTTTAATATAGTGTAAGGGGACATTTTCAATATCTATTTCAGGATCATTACTCAATTTGTAGATTCTTGGTCATGGGGCTAGCTAATGGAAGATATGTTAAATATGTTTACGAGACTTTTTAATGACAGTTCATTTTGGTAAAGAATACCGAGCTATAGCATTGGTCTTGAAGGTGCCATGTACATTGAAATCATCCTATTTTTGGTCAAGTGGGTTAGGCCAGGATTCTCAGTGCATTGGCAGGTAAGATATAGTAACACTACCCATACCCTCACCCCATGGTGAGATCGTGAGAATGTTTCTTTTTCTAATATGAGGGGAAGCTATGGAAAAACTTACTTGCTTTTTATTGGATGTGGATCCTACAGTTGGCCTGTCATGTGATCTTCAGTTTGTTGAACTTGAATCAGCAGCCTGCTGTATTGCCTGCTGAACCTAGAAATCATTAACTTGCCATCTTTTTGTTTTGTTTTGTTTTTTGGGGGCTTTTTTTTGGGGGGGGCATCACTGCCCTCAGGTGGTCGGAGTAGGAGGCCCAGCCTTTGCTCCGTGGAGCTGGAATTGAACCTCCATCCCAGTGGGCCACAGTCCCGTGCACAACCACTACGCCACCGGGGCTCAGCCCAACTTGCCATCTTTTAGCATTTATTTTCCTTTGGAGCCAAAAGCCTGTCATCTGATCTGCTGTTCTTGGGTTAATCTGCCCCTGTATCTACTCAAGTCAAGAGTAACCTCCAAGTTGACATCTGACCACAGACCTCGAGCATATTATGTGCATATTCATTAACTGCTGTTCTTCCTAAAAAAGTAGTGTGGTTGTTGTTGTTGATGCTAGAAGAGTGTGCTGCTTTTTTCCAAGGAAAGTGTTATCCACTAAGAAATATGACAAGATTATTCTCAAGAGAATAGAGTCTATTATTGATTACTGGGCGGGAGCGGGGGGGAGGTTTCAATAAATATAGTCCAGGGTTATCATTGCTGCTGCTGGATGGATCTTGGCTCAAATCAGAGAATACTGGGAAGATGTTTACTTGTGTCTTATTGACCATAATAAACCATGAATAACCTTGAGAAAACGGTAATTTCAGAGCACTTCACTGTGTTCATGAAGAACTTGTACATGGATCAAGAAGCAATTGTGTGAACGAACAAGGGAATACTTACTGCATGATATAAAATCAGGAAAGGTGTGCAAGTGTTGTGTCCTCACAAAATACTTGTTCAGTGTGTATACTGAGCAAATAATCAGAATCTTACTTATATGAAGAATGTGGCATCAAAAGGAAGACATTAACTATCAGAAGTGGCAAGTTTCTGATACACACATCAAGGGTTCAAAAGGCACTTGTACAGCAATAATTATTATTTATTATAATAACATATAGAAAGCATGAGAGAGAGAGGAAAAATAAGAGTTAGACACATATTACATCAGGATACCATGCTCACCTCTGCTCTGCTTGGTGGTCCACGTGGAAAGAGAGAGCGAACTTTAATTTTCCCCATTTAAATAACCTTCTGGGGGACACCCGAGCCTCGCCATTACTCCACGGGGAAATGTCACAGGAGAGGGCTGTCTTAGGGGCTATATGGTGATAAGGGGAGTGGTCTTAGGGATGCCTGTGCGACTATGTGAAGAGGGAAGTGATAAGACCAGACCCTGGACTTCTAGGGGAAGATAAACTGGTCTGTCAGGTTAGGGGCCATTGACCATGGCTCTTGAATCCTGCCCACAGACTTCAAGGGAAGTGAGCCATCATCCTAACAGCAGGAGAGTTAGCTCTGTTGTGGGACAACCAAAAGCCTCAGATAAGTGGGAACCATAGGGAGAAAAGCCAACTTAATATCCACATCAAATGCTGGTAAACAGTTTGCTTAAGAGCTAGGAGTATGTAATTGTGGGAAAGTTCTGTTTTCATTCCCACAATTAACAACCTGTGCTATGCAAATACCATAACCTTGCTTGCTGAAAGGGCTTGGAGCACTTGCTGATGAAGAGCAAGGATTAACTCATGTGGAGAAAAGCAAGATTCTCACACTGGACATCATAGTCAGTGAAGTAGAGAGCCAGCAAGGAAAATAAAGGCCCCTCCCTGAGATGGGTTGACACCATGGCAGCAACAGTGTGTTCAGTCACAGCAACAGTTGCAAGGGTGGCACCAGACTGAGGAGCACTTCCTTCTGTTGTGGGTAGGATCTTATGGCTTGGAAGAGACGCCATAGCATGAAACAACAGTTTGGGGTATTTGTGGTTATAGTGTGAGCACTAATGAACTTAGAGAAGTGCTTAAAATCACTTTTAAATGTTACAATATGAAAAAGCTTTTAAGTCATGGGTTTAAATAGTATACAAGAGGGTCATCGTCGTTCCCCCTGCCCTCCTCCCCACCAAGAGTAGTTATCTCTCACATGGGGCTGTAGAATGGTGTATACAGTTTATAATAGGCATCTTGATGTATTACAATAATAAGTGATAAGGGAGGAATCAAAAAAGTAGAAGAGGGAAATTGTTGGAGGCGGATGAAAGGAAGCAAAAAAGGAGCGGGATGGAGTAGTTTTAATTGGTAGGCTAAAAGTAAGGACATTGTAGGCGGAGCCCCGGTGGCAGAGTGGTTGAGTGCGGGACTGCGGCCCACTGGCTTGGGGTTCAAATCCAACAGCAGCTCTCCAGGAGCACGGCTGGGCCTCCCACTCCCACCAGAGGGCAGTGATACCTCAGAAAAAAAAGTAAGGAAATTGCAACCAAAAACGTGGCTATTTTTTTTTTATGAGGATGAGAATGAAGCACAAAGATTAATGAGAAGAAAGACAAAAAATAGGTAAATGGCTCTGAAATAAAAGTTTAAATAGTGCAATTAAAGGAGGAAAGGACAATAGACGAAAGTATTCGAAATAAAAATAGATGAACAATAATAGTTAAAGAAACAGAAGAGCTGTTGATATGTGTTTTCTTTGGTTCTAAACTTTGTCCAAGAGCTTTGTCTTTGGGTGTTCACTTGCAGATAGAAGTGTTGAGGGACTAGAAAACTAAGCTGAAAGCAAAAAAATAAATTATGATGGTTTTCCCCTGCCCTTATAGATAGATGGCACCAGATGGAGAAATCCTGATTAAGGATGAATTATGAGATCGCAGAACTGTGTTTTAAAGAGGGCATAGGAATGATAGCGCATAGGGCAACAACAATGCTAACGAAAGGACATTGATGGTCTAGACCTTATCCTGGGGGGGAATTTGAGCTGTATGGATCAGAGGTGGGGGACAGTGACTGGTAGTGTGTTGTTTTACTAACTTGTCTTTTAAGATTCAGGGCAGGCTTGATATTGAAGCTATGGGAATGATTTTGGTGTCTATGGCCAAGAATGTTGTATTCTTCCGATTTATGTTAATTACTATAACCGATTAGACTTTGGAGGGGATGAGATTTGCTCTTTTTAACGATGCAGGTAATCAAGTGTAGGTGTAGGAGTGAGATCGCCACTGGGCACACACCTAGGCTCTGTTGTCCTTCTTGGTCATACCCATGAGCGGCCTGATCCAGCTGCCTTGCCTCACCGCGTGTGCCAGGCCAGGCCGTGCCTGTGGACCATTTTACTGTGCCATGCCTCTCCATGCAGTGCCACGCTGCACCACCTCACCAAGCTTTGCCACGTGTGGACGGCCTCACTGGGTTGCAGCTTGCTACGTTTCTGTGCCATGCTGCCTGTGGTCTGACGTGTCTCCCTCTCACATGCAGCCAACACCACTAGGCAGCCGCCTTTCGTTGCCACACCTTGAAGTTCCCTGTACTCCCACTGTTTCGCCACACTATGCAACTTCCCTCTGCTGCTCTTTACCACACTATGCTTTCCTGCGTTCTGCTCTATGCACCGTAGGGCCTGGTGGCCCTGTGAGTTGGAAAGACCTTCAGTCTATCAACTGACCCATGAAAGTGAGTTTGACTAAACTGTATATTGCTGTGTGGGCTGCTTTGCTATTAACATTCCATTTTGCTGTATAAACTTATCAACTTATATTGTGTTAGGCCACGCTAACTACAGAAACGGATCCAGTGACTCTCATATATGTGTAAGAAAGCGCTTTATATCAAGAAGTAATTGCATATCAGGAAAGTCTCACAGCCGAGTCCAACTTAAGCCCAGTGTTGGTCCATAAGTCCCTCTTCAGCATCTTGCAATGATGAAGGCCTACTCCAGGGCACTATCTCCTATGTGTCCTCCCCACTCAGCCATATGCAGTGATACAGAATGCAAGAATATCAACAGCTGGTGGGTACAAAGTTGTGTGGACTCAGTGGTGATGGATGCATCTCCAGGACTCTGGCGGCAACCTGGGTCCTGCCAGCAGGAGGGTGCTCCCAGAGTCCTGCTTATAAAGGCCACACCCACAAAAAGTCATCAGACTGTGACCTGATTGACAGACTAGCCTCCACCCCTGCACTTTTCTGTATCTTCAGGTTGACATTAAATTATGTTAACCACCACCCATATATTTTCATAAGAATCCTGATTTTGTTTCTCTAGAGAACAAAATACAATTGGTAATAAGGAGTGGTTCTGTAGAAACAAAATCATAAATCTGAGCTTCCTGAATTGTATCCAGTCTGATTAGACCTAAAGGTACTGAGAATGCTACCTCTCCCCCCTGAAAGCATAGATATGTCTTCCTCTAGTACCAAAGAGGGTTTTGTTGATCCAGGGTGTCAAGTGAGGAAGTTAATATCCACAATGTCATCAACAATATATGAAGTGCTGGCAAGAGAGGAGGTTCGGGGTGATCTTGAGTTTGATACTTTTCAGCAATTTTGTCAGAAGAAGAAGTGTAGGGAAGCTGTTTGGTTAGTAGTCTTACAACAGAAATTTGATCAAGGAAGGGATGATCTCAGAACCTCAGAAGCACATTTTAAATGCAGAGTAAAAAACCTGAAAGGTCTTATGTGTGCTGCAAAGAAATGCCTTCTCTCCTATGGTAAAAGAACTGTTAGTAGTGAAAACCAAATTCAGTCTTCTCATGCGAGTAGCCGAGTTACAGTGCCAGAAGTCTCTGGGAAGATGGTGCTGCCCACAACTCCACTTGTCCAGAAATCACCAAGAGTTTGTTTTTTTTTTCAGTTCTTTTTTTTTTTTTTTTGCCATCACTGCCCTCAGGTGGTAGGAGTAGGAGGCCCAGCCTTTGCTCCATGGAGCTGGAATCGAATCTCCATCCCAGTAGGCCGCAGTCCCACACACAACCACTACGCCACCGGGGCTCAGCCTCACCAAGAGTTTTTTAAACTGTGTTTAATGCCATCACTTCAGACCCACTCTAGGGCACCTTGCTCCGATTTTTCCTCCACACAAGACGACTTGGAGCTTCTATCTGTTTCTCTTCCTCTAGCTTAAAAAGAGCCTCCCTCCCCCATCCTTCCAGAACCCACAACCTTAGGCACCATCTACAGATGGACCACCATGTCTCACAAACCACACCCATCAACAACTGCCACAAAAGATCAAGAGAAACGAATGCCAGCAACTGGAGGTTTACCCAAACCCAATGGAATGCACAGAAAAGAAGCCTTTGATCTGCTAGAAAAAGAATACAGAAAAAATTATATTTAGGGCCATGCTGGAGATCAGGAGATCGATCCTGAAAACAAAAGAATAAAGCGAGATACTAAAAACCTCACACCAAAGAAAATAGAAAAATTAAGTAATGAGTTAGCAGAAATGAATTACAGTGGCATGGCAGCTGAATTATAAACCTAGAATGATATCTGTGTCATATGTGTGTAATAGAGGACTTTATATCAAAGAGTAGTTGTATACTAAGGGAACATCTCAGCCAGTCCAGATCAAGCCTGTAAGTTCGACATTAGGCCATGTGTTCTATACCAATCTTTAAATTCCTCTTCATCTCACAAAACACATGCAGTGATATTGAATGCAGGAAGATCACAGGTCAGTGGAAAGAAATTCTTGTGGATCCAGTGGCAGTGGAATCATCTCAGCACTGGCAGGAGTCTTCACGGGGCTCCTCCAACTCCAGGACTCTGGTGTAGCTTCATGTTAGCTTTAGTTAATGAAGTAATTATAAGGAGTAAAGGGTCTTTATTTTGAAGTACTAGCAGTTTTCAAGTTTGGTAATAGGGATTTGGGGCTGAACCAGCTTTAGAACAAAATACTGTATTACAAGTAATAATGGGAGTAGTGCTCCAAGAGTAAAGGAGAAGGCAGAACGGATAGTAATGATGATGGAATAGCCCCCCTTAAGGGGCTTTGAGGTAAAGGGATAATATGGGCAGTGTAAGTTGTATTAATAATAATAAAATACATAGTATGTATGTTCATGGGTCTGGGAGGATGGGAGGGAAAGAGCTGGTGTTAAAGGGCTCAAGAAGAGAAACAATGTTGTAAAATTTTTGATGCCAACATTTGTACATGTCCAACCTATAAAAATTAGGTAGATTGTTGTATGTAAGAGCCCCCAATAAAATGATTTATTATTTTTAAAAATTGTTATAATAAATTGTCTTTGTATGGAATTTGGGGCCCAAGATTTCTGATTAACATTATAATGTGCCTAGGGAACGAAGGAGTGTTAATGTCCCCTTTGAAGAGGAGATTTGACCTATGTCAGAAGTGCCTCCTCTCCTAGTTCCTGATGCCTCAGGCTCACTGGCTGTTCTCCAGTTCTTCAGAAGGAAGAAGCCAGCTGAATTTGAGCTCTATGAAGCTAATGTGCCCCTGCCTTGGACAGTTTACTTCCCTGTTAATATTAACCAGAAGGTCACAGGTGCAGAAAGGTGTGACCAAGGCATTTTTTGTGTGTGTGTGGGGGGGGCACCACTGCCCTCTGGTAGGAGTGGGAGGCCCAGCCTTGCTCCTGGAGAACTGCTGCTGGATTTCAAGCGCCAAGGCAATGGGCCGCAGTCCCACACTCAACCACTATGCCACCGGGGCTCAGCCCAGGACAAGGTATTTTGTCATTTGCCACAAAATCTTTGATAGCCAGACCCAGTCAGTGTCTGCTATCCCCCATTAACTCGGCATCTTTAAAAAGGAAAGGAGAAAGTGACTTTTGTTTTACAGGGAGTAAGTGAAGTTCAGTGTTTGTAAGTATCATGAACTCTTCCTCTAGAAAGCACCTTCGAAAGCACTGTGGAAACACAATATCAGTAACAGTTCTGAACAAGGGTTGTGTGGAAACTAACATTACTGATGGATATGTTTTTCTTCCCCTCTTTTCAGAACCCACACAGCAGTTAAAATAGCTCCAAGATACAGTGCTCCTGTAATACATGTCCTGGATGCATCCAAGAGTGTGGTAGTGGTGGGTATAGTGTTTGTTCTGGTACATTATAAAGAAAGAGCAAGGAGAACTTTAAGAATTAAGATTGTTGCTGAGTACTTTCTGTTTATTTCTATCCAATTGTATTTTCACCATATAAATAGACACCTCAGGCATGTGGTGGTGGTGCTGGCGCAGTCACTTGCTAGCATGACTAGAACGAGAGTTAGACAGACCCACAATGTGTATCTAAGTGATGTGTCCTGAAATAAACATCTGGCCCGGCATTTCTAAGAAGTACGTTGCTTTTGTTAGTTGCTGTTGACTTTGTTCTGACCTATAACAGCCCTATAAGCAAGAGAATGAAACACGGCCAGTATTGCACTGTCCTCACGACTGTTCCAATGCTTGAGCCCACTCTTGGAGCCACCCTGTCAATCCATCTCCTTGAAAGCCTTCATCCTTTTCATTGGCCCTGCCTTTACCAAGCATGCTGTGCTTCTCCAGGGACTAGTCTCTTTTGCCAACATGTCCAAAGCATACGAGATGAAGTCTTGCCACTTGCTTCCGAGGAGCATTGTGGCCATACTTACTCTAAGACAGATCGATTTGCAAGTCCATGGCATTTTTACTATTATTCTACAGCACTTCAATTCAAAGGCATTGATTGGTTGTCCTTTGGTCTTATTCAGTGTGCAACATACACATGCATATGAGGCAATTGAGAATACCATGTCTTGGATCAGACACACTTCAGTCCTAAAAACAACCTTGCTTTTCAATACACTAACGTATGGTTCTCAACCTGTGGATCGTGACTCCTTTGGGGGGGTCAAATGACCCTTTCACAGGAGTTGCCTGATTCATAACAGTAATAAAATTACAGTTAAGTAGCAATGAAAATAATTTTATGGTTGGGGAGTTACCATCACATGAGGAACTGTATTTAAAGGGTCTAGGCATTAGGGAGGTTGAGAACCACTGCTCTAAAGAGCCTTGTATGTAGCAGATTTACCTATGCAACATGTCTTTCCATCTCTTAACCGCTGTTTCCATGTGTGTTGACTATTGATTCAAACAAGACAAAATCCTTGACAACTTCAACTTCTCCCATTTATCATGGTCTAGTTTTTAGAATTTTGATCTTCTTTAGATTCTTTATATTGAGTTTTTTTAAATTAAAAATCATTTTATTAGGGGCTCGTACATCATTTTTCCAATACATAAATAAACATACTGTGACAAGAACCCTCGCACGTCCGCTGCCATCATCATTCTTCAAACATTCCCCCTTTCCCCCAGCCCCTGGTGTCGGTTCCTCCAACCCGTCCCCTGTTTCCCTGCTCTCCTTCCCCCATCAACCCTCAATACTTTATAAATTATTATTATTCTGTCATAACTTACCCTGCCCGACACCTCCCTCAGCCCACTCCCCCATGCCCGTCCTCCAGACAGGTCATATGTAAATCCTTGCGGCTGGTTCCGTCTCTACCTCCCCTTCTCTCCACCCATCCAGTAGTTCCAATCTAACTACCGGCCCAAGGAGGCTCATCCATCCTGATTTCCCCATATCTCCAGCCCCCCTCTCCACTAGTGTACCTTCTCCAGTCCATCCAGATGTGCAAGGTAGAGTTGGGACCATGATGGTTGGGAGTAGGGAGATCTCAGGAACTAGAGGAAACTTGTGCACATCATCACTGCCTGGCTGCACTCTGACTAGTCTGTCTCCTTCCTGTGGCTCCCCTATAAAGGGGTGGCCAATTACCCACCAGTGGGCTTTAGGTCCCCACCCTACCCCTCCCCTCACTCGTAGTGAAGTGATTCCTGTTCTTTGATGCTGTTATCTGCTCCCTTTGGCCCCTCTTGATCATACTTGCTGGTATTCTTCCCTGTGGACTTTGCTGTCTCCATGCTGAATGGCGACTTAGTTATCTTCAAGTCTTTGAGACTGTAGACATTCAATCATTTGGTAACTGGGCACCATCTTGTCTTCTACTCTGTTTGCCTCTGTATCCATTTGTCTTCAGCGATATCGGGAGTTAATTGGTTCATTGATTTTGATTTTTGTTCTTTGATGCCTGATGCCTGATTGTTTCAGCACCTCATGTTCACACAGGCAAGTGAGCTTCTTTTATGGTGGGTTTGGTTGCTCCTGGGCTAGATGGCTGCTTGTTTATGCTCAAGCCTTTAAGACCCCAGATGCTATATCTTTTGATAGCTGGGCACCATCAGCTTTCTTTACCACTCTTGCTCATGCTCCCACATGTCCTCAGTGGGCACCTTGGGGATGTGTGCACACATTGATATGTGTTTATTTTCCCCCTGTTTGATGTCTGTTGCCTAGACCTTTCACCACCGTGTGGCCACGCTGGCTGTTGTGCTTCTTCTGTGTGGGTGTGGTCTCTTCTCAAGTCTATTGTTTATCTTTAGGCTTTTAAGACTCCAGACGATATATCCTTTGATGGCTGAGCATCATCTTTCTTCACCACATTTGCTTATGCACCCATTTTACTTCAGTGATCATGTTGAGCCAGTGAGCCTCGAGGAATACCAGATTCACAGAACAAAGTGTTCTTGCATTGAGGGAGCACCAGGGTGAGGGCCCAAGGTCTACCTGCTGCCCTAATATTTGGCCTATAGATATGTTCTTAAATTTATTCCTACCTTATAACAGATAGTTGTATTTATGTATGGACATACCTATGTTAGACCTCTGCAAGTGCCCTTTGCCTTCTAGCTCTTTCCTCTATTTCCTTCTGTCTCCCTCCTGTCCCACCATCTTGTTCCACCTTCATTGGTGTTTCAGTGTTTCCTCATAGATTCATTGTCCTTGCTTAATCCAGACCAGGCCTCCCACACCCTCCTTTCCATTGATTCCAGACCATTTGTTGCTCCCCCTCCCCCGTCCATGTGTTTATCCAAACCCCTTCTTCTCTCTCTCATGCCCCCAGGAGTCGTTGTTTGCCCAGTCTTTTCTGTGGCTCATAGCATCTCCAGAGGGATGTATTCCTCTGAGCATCATGTGTTGGCGTGAAGCTTGAACCAGCTCTCTTCCTCTTCCTCCCATCTTGTCTCAGTCCCTGTGAGTGTGGGATGCTGGTCCCTCCCCCAACCTGTTCTCTGCCACGTCCACTTCTAGGAAAGGAGTCCATCTGACTTTAATCCTATTGATGGTTGAAAACCTTATCACCAGCAAGTGCTTCAATTCTCACTTTCACTAAATAAGATTGTGTCATCTGTTGGTTTCTATTAAGCATTCCTCCAATTCTGATGCCACACTTTCTTTCATAGAGCCCAATGTCTCTGATGATTTGCATAGTGTCCAAATTGAGTAAGTGCATTGAGAGGATACAACACTTTAGACCAGTTTCCTGATTGTCAACCATGTAGTATTTCCTTGTTCAGTCTGTAACTACTTCTTGATCCATGTTTCACATGAGCATAAAGAAGTGCTCTAAAATTTCCCATCTTCTCAAGTTTGTACTGATCCACACAGTTAATTGCCTTTGCATAATTAGTAAAACACAAGTAACTTTCTTTCTTGTATTCCCTGCTTTGAACCAAGATCCATCTGACATCAGCAGTGATGTCCTTTGTTTCACGTCTGAACCATTAGCAGCCCTTGTCAATGTACTGTTGCAACAGTTGTTGGATAATCTTCAGCAAAATTTTACTTCATTGATAATTGATATTTTATAATTTGAGCATTTTGTTGGAATGCTCATTCCTTTTTTGGAATGAGTACTGATAGGAATCTCTTCCAATCAGTCGGCAAGTACCTATCTTCCAAATTTCCTGACATAGTAAAGTGCTTGATCAGCCTACTGAAATAGTTCACTTGGTATTCCATCAATTTCTGAGCCTGTGTTTGTCTAATGCTTTCAAAGCACCTTGAACTTCCTTCAGCCTCATTGTTTCTTGCTCATATGGTACTTCCTGAAGTGGTGCAATGTCAGCTATGTTCTTTCCATATTCTTAGGATGCTTTCTACAGTGTTCAATATTTTGTCTATAGAATCCTTCAGTTTTGCAACTTGAAGCTTGTAGTTGTGTGCTTTCAGTTTCTGACAAGCTTAGCACTTTCTTCCCTGTTGATTTTCTAACTCCAACTCTGCACATTTCATTATGGTATTTTATTGTATTTTCTCAGGCTGTCCCTTGCAATTTCCTACCCAGCTCTTTGGCTTCGCTATTTCTTTCATTTGCTTTAGCTCCTCTACTATGAAGAGTAAGTTTCAGTCTCTTCTAACATCCTTTTTGATCTTTTCTTTCTTTCCTGTCTTTTTAATGATCTGTTCTTTTCTTCATGAATGGTGGTTTTGATATCCTTACATAGCTCTTCAGGTTTTCTGTAATTAATATTCAGTGTAGCATATCTGTCCTTGATGTTCTTGAAAGTCAGGTAGGATAGACTCAAGGTTTTATTTTAGCTCTAGTGGACTTTTTTGTGTGTGTTTTCCCCCAATTTTCTTCAGCTTTAACTTGAACTTACATATTATCAATTAACAATCATTTTCACAGTGAGCCCCTGGTCTCATTCTTACAAATGTAGTCAATTTGATTTGTTTGTATTGTTATGGAAAAGTCCATGTGTATAGATGCTTTGTATGTTGTTGAAGAAATGATCATATTTATTATGAACAAATCATTGATCTTGCAAAATCTTATATGTGACTTCTGGGTTCATTTCTTTCACTAAGACCATATTTTACCAAAACTGTTCTTCCGCTTTGCCTCCAGAGTTTACATTTCAATCACCAGTAGTTATCAATGCATCTTTATTGCATGTTTGAACAATTTCTGACTGAAGTCAGTAGAATTGTTTTAATTTCTGCATCACAAGCTTTTGTACTTGTGGTAATGTATGTATTGATTGGATTTCCTTAAAGGAAGATAGATATATTTCTATTACAGAGATCATTGTACTTCATGATGGAATGTGCAGTGTCCTTTTTGACAGTGAATGTCACATCGTTACTTTTGACTGTTTTACTCCTGACATACAAAATCATATGATTTTTCTGATTCAAAAGAACCCCAAGCCAGTCCATTTAACCTCACTAATTGATAGGCTATAGATCTTTATGCATTTTATTTCATTTTTTGATGGCTCCCAATTTTCCTACTTTCATACTCTGCATAATTCATGGTCTGATCACTAGCAGACATTTACATCTGTTTGTCCTGACCTGGAGTCTGATGAAAGCAATGGAAAATAATACTCTTCTTGGGTAAGAAGCACCTTAGTCTTCAAAATTACATACTTGCTTTTCAGTGCTCTAAAAGTGTGTTGTACAACAGATTGACTTAATGCAGCCTGTCTTCTGATCGCTTGACTGCTGCTTCCATGAGTATTGATTATTGATTCACGCAAGACACAACCCTTCATAACTTCGACCTCTTCTCCATTTACTATGATACTATTGTTCCAGTTGTGAGGATTTTGATCTTTTTCACATTTGAGTCAATCCATAATTAAGGCTGCAATCCTTGATGATTATCGCCAAGTGTTCCACTCAAGTCACTTTCAGTAAGCAATGTTGTGTCACCTGCTAATAAGGTCGCTAACAAGTCTTCTTCCAGTTTTGATGCCACATTCTTCTTCATAGAAACCAAGTTCTCTGATTATCTTCTGAGCAAATGGACTGCACATGTGTGGTGAGAGGCTGCAGCCCTGTGGCACACGTTGCTGATTTAAAACAAGGGGCATGGTCTTGCTCTCCTCTCACAGTGCGTTCAGGAGCGCTGAAGCTTGAGTTCAGTTGGTCTCGGAAACTTTAAATCTGCTTCACTCACATTTAACAATTCCCCTTGAAACTAGGCTGGAATGCAAAGCAGGCAGTTTTGTATTTGCCCTTGACAGTGATTAATGTGCAAGTAAGTTACTTTTCTGTAACTCAATTTTCTTTAAAAAAATCATTTTATTGGGGACTCACACAGCTCTTACCACAATCTATCCATCCATCCATTGTGTCAAGCATATTTGTACATTTGTTGCCCTCATCATTCTCAAAACATCTTCTTTCTACATGACCCTTATATAACTCAATCTTAAAAACAGTATTTTAGAACTTATTTTTTGATTTGCGTTTTTAGGAGCTTTGATTAGGTGAATAATTGGATCTCTTTTTAAAGCCTGTTGTGGATTTCAAATGCTAATGATTCACCCTGAAACTTTTCATTTCCAGACACGGTTACTCCCACACCCACTATTATCAAGTTTTGGGGTGTTTTTTTTTGGGGGGGGGGCATCACTGCTCTCCGGTGGTGGGAGTAGGAGGCCCAGCCCCGCTGCTGGAATTGAACCTCCATCCCAGTGGGCCGCAGTCCCGCGCACAACCACTACGCCACCAGGGCTCAGCCCCTATCAAGTTTTTATCAACTTATCGTGACCCCACCAAATGGAATAGAGTTGCCCCTTTGTGTTACTGAGGCTGACAATGTTTTAAGATAGCCCAAAAAGTACCCACCAAGATTGTTGGACCTAGTAAAATACCCGGTGAAAACATTTTCTGTACAGGTAGAACATATATCTAACTCGGAAGGAATTCATTTTTTTACTCTAGTTTAGAGGTCACATTGCTTCACAGTCTTTGAGAGTATGGGTATCTGGGCCATGCTGACCACCAGGCCATCTGACTTAGAGCTGGTTACTATTACGCCCAGCTTGGTAGCCATCAGTGTTTAACTCTTTTCAAAACAATGAATGGTCACTTTTTGAAATAAATAAAACATAAATCAAATGATCATTCATTTGGATTGTTGCTAGTGATGCTTTTCAGGAATAAAAGAAGTAATACTCAAATAGCTGTTGCTATACTGGCTGTAGATTTAGATCTCAAGATTTCCCTCACTTTATTTTATTTCGTTTTTAGTAAAAAAAAGATGTCAATATTTCCTTTGTTTTAAATGATAAGATAGCCAACTTTTTATCATGCTGTTCATTTTATTGTGGGGGTTCTGATCGATGAAGATACTGTCATGAAAAAAAGACAATAATGTTTGTGGGGTTTTTTTGGTATCACTGCCCTGTGGTGGTCGTGGGAGCTACCCAGCCTTGCTGCTGCGGGATTTGAACCGCCAAGCCAGTGGGCCACAGTCCCACACTCAACCACTATGCCACCAGGGCTCAACCCGACAATAATGTTTTTGTAAGATGGTAGTGGTATTCATAAATGTGGAGATGATGCACATTTGCAATGGAGAATCTTGACAGTTTTGCACAAGGATTGTGTATATTAAATATATACAAGTGTAAGTCAAAAAACTTGGTTACTGGGATTCAAATTGCTGTATGCTTGAGCTTATTCCAAACAAAAGGTTCTGGGCACTGAGCAAGGCACCATGAATGTGAACAGCTCCTAGTATCTAGATGTTGGGAAGTAATACATGCTTATTACTAGAGGCTTATCTAGTATCTCTTTTGTGGGGAAGGAGCACATAGGTGTATTACTAGAGGCTTGGGGCAGAGAAGGTAAAGGAAAGAAGTGGGGGAAGGAAAACGCTCAAGAGGGAAGCCTCAGCACTGGTGATCATTGTTGCACATTTGTCCTACGTTTTTGCTGCTGTCTAGTTATGGAGCTTTATCTTGCTTTTTCAGTGTTCTCAGCTATTAGATGAAAATTTAAAGGATGACTATTTTGAGGAAATCATAGAAGAATATGAAGATATTCGACAGGAACATTATGAGTCTCTCAAAGTAAGTGAAAGAGACAGATCTCTGCTCGATTGGGTCAAACAGTGAAGTTAATTTTTGTTAAGACTTCATTGCTGTTTTGAGGAGGGTAAAGGCAAAAGAAACTTTTAGAGAAGTCCTTTTTTTTCTGCACTGATCAGAGTTTTTTGTCTCAGCTTACAATGTTTTGGGTTGTAATTTTATTCAGACAAACATTTCTTGGGCACTCTGTGGGTGTTAAATTCTATGCTAGATACCAGAGTTATGCTAATGAATAAAACCTGCGCTCATACTCAGCAGGAAAATTAGAACTTAAACAATGTACAAAAGTGAGTCCCATGGTTTAATGTTCCTGAGGAAATTATGAAAGAAAATGAAGACATTAGAAAGGATCATTTTAAGTTTTCCCTTCTTGGCTGCCCAACCCTGACTATAATGTGTTAAGACCTGTCCCTCCAGATGAGTTTCAGGGATTCAAGCATAATATAATCAATCTTTAGAAGGCATTAGGTAGAGACAATGATTTGCTAAAGACAAAATGAATACATAAGCAAATATGGTGAAGAAAACTGATGGTTTCTGGCTATTACAAGATAAAACATCTGGGTTCCTAAAGGCTTGAGGTTAAACAAGCAGCTATCCTGTAAGGAAACACCAAAACCCACATGGAAGAAGCACACTAGCCTTTGTGATCAACGTAATCAGGTATCAGTCATCAGAAGACCCAAAACAATCATATTAATGATAATGAGGGGGGTTGGAGCAGAAATCCAAAACCCACTTGTGGACGACTGAGCATTCTGTTTCAGACAGGTATCAGGGAGGACATGAGCCAATCAGGGTGAGTGTAACTATGATGAAACTTATAACTTTCTTCTATTTCTTAAATACTTTCTTCGCCGACACTCTCATGACCCCAGTCCTCCTTTACAAATCTGGCTAGACCAGAGCATGTGTAGTGATACAGATAAGGGCTCTCAACATGCAGAATTCAGGACAGGTAAACTCCTCAGGAACACTAATGAGAGTAGTGACACCAGGAGGGTAGCAGGAAGGTGGGGAGAGTAAGGGGAACCTATCAAAATGACGAAAATAAAACCATCCCCATACCCATCCCCCCATTTCCTGAGGAGAAAAAAACAAAAAGATTGTGAAGGGAGAGCATGGACAGTGTAAATTATGAATATAATAGTTTATGATTTATCAAGTCTTTTTGAGGTGAGGGAAGGAAAAAACAGCTGATATCAAGGGGTCAAGTAGAAAGTGTTTTGAAAATGATGATGGCAACAGATGTGCTTGATACAATTGATGTATGAATTGTAAAATCTATGAATTATAAGATCTGTAAGAGCCTCCAATAAAGCGATCTTTTAATTAAATAAAGAAGTCATTGGGTAGAAATCTTCCAGATTGCCTGCTGGGCTTTTGAGGGCAGGGCAGGGCATATTGGGATATTATTTGGAAAGTGAAATGAGATAATGAAAAACATAAAGAAAATAAACATTTCTAAGGTGCTGATTGGACACTGTTGTTTTCTATGATCTCTTTGGTTTTTTTCCCATAATTGATGATTTCTTAGATCCGCCTTGTGGTTCCTGAAGGGTGTTTATACTGCAGATTATTACTCCTTGAGCTTCTTCTTATCTCACAATTTGGGATAACAAGCAGCATGTTTATATGTCAATATTGATTGCATGGATGCTTTTGGAAACTGTATTCTGGTTCTGATGTGAATCATAGTAGAAGAAAAAAGATAATGGTTCTCATTAATGAAACATTTGATTTCTTTCATAACTTTTATTTTAATATTTGGGTACTTTAACAAATTTCATAGTAGTAGTTCAAAGACTCAGTTCTAATTAAATAACTTTTTCTTTTTTTAGGGAAGAAGATACTTAACTTTAAGTCAAGCCAGAAAAAATCGTCTCTATATTGACTGGCTGGCAGAGCCTCACCCAGGTCTGTTCAGCTGCTGGTTTGAGAAAAGTAACTGACTAATGTCAAAATGATTTGTGCACGTGTTTGTCTCTCAAAGTTTTGGTGGTGAAACCGCATAAAAACCTACAGCTAGCAGATCAACATGCTCAAGAACAAAGTTTTCCATTTTTTATAGTATTTTTTAGCAAGATATTTCTGCCTGCCTTTGTAGTCAAGAATTAACGTGCATCAGGCTATCTGGACTATGTTCTACTAAGGAGCTTATTCTCACCTTGCCACCCCAAAAACCAGCATAAGACAATATTTACAAAGGATTGTTTTGTGTAGTAAAAAAGTGGTTAAGGACAAGTGAGAAAAGAATGAACACACTTAAAAAAGGTTGAGCAAAAACTATAAGTTGTTCAGGCTTTTATGTACCCACACATCTGACTTTGCCCTCAATGAAAGAAACATTTTTGAAGACAGAATACCCAAAACTACACATGTAAGGTACACTCTAATTCCTGACCTATTTCAGCTTTCATGATCTGAGATCATGACACTATAAAGTACTGGGTACCTTCTGACTTGAGCCCCTCATTCCCTTGGCCCAGCTCCTATCTCATGTCAATGTGGTGAGAAAACCCAGCTACACTTGAAAGCTTGTATTGATATTTAAAGTGAACTTACCAGGAAGTATAAAGAATAGTCTACCCAGTAGCCAGGTTAAGTAGTACTCTAGCAT
The DNA here is from genome assembly GCA_004026705.1 of Nesogale talazaci. Lineage (NCBI taxonomy): Eukaryota > Metazoa > Chordata > Mammalia > Afrosoricida > Tenrecidae > Nesogale > Nesogale talazaci. The sequence goes on along the minus strand of PVJH01016126.1, from coordinate 27,962 downwards.
TGATTTAAAGAATAAATTATACACATGTAGTGAGAAAATCCTATATGTGCCTCCTTAATCCCATTTCTCTCCTCCCCTGTGCAAATAAGCACAATTTGAGACTTTATTTCCCTGTGTCTCATTGTACTAGGTTCTTACAGAACAGTAGCAACATAGATAATTGTTTCATGTCTTTACATTTTAAATAGATTACTCAGGGTGTCTATTTTCTACATGTCCTTTATTATTTCCTTAGTTGATACAAATCAACATTAGTCCTAGCTGTTTTTATTTTGTTTTGTTTATTCCTTGGGAGGAAATTGGAGATTTCCCAAAGACTGGTATAATCAGTTGTATGCAATGAATAAGTCTTCTAAGACTTAATGTAAAATTACTTCTTACTGAGATCATTTAAAATTGTCCTTTTTTATTTTTTTTATTTTTGGGGGGGCATCACTGCCCTCTGGTGGGAGTGGGAGGCCCAGCCTTGCTCCTGGAGAGCTGCTGCTGGATTTGAACTGCCAAGCCAGTGGACCACAGTTCCGCACTCAACCACTACGCCACCAGGGCTCAGCCCTAAAATTGTCCTTTATTAGTGCGAGCCCCACATCTATCCCTGAATCTATATTTGTTTGTTTGTTTGTTTCTGCCTTTGACTCCTGTGTTAGTCGGCGTAGACTAGAGAAACAAATCCACAGAAACTCATGTGTATAAGAGAGTTATATATTTATATATAATGGGTAAGTGTACATTCAGAAAGCATCCCAACCCATTGCTGTCCAAGCCCCTAAGTCCAACATCAGCCCATATTTCCAATATGAATTGAAAAAGCCCCCCTCAGTCTCACAAAACACACGCAATGATGCCGACTGCAAAAAGAAAGCTGAATCAGTGAGGTGTCAGCATCTCAGTGCCGGCAGGTGTGTCCATGCGGCTGCTCCAGCACCCGGGGCTGCATGGGGGGTAGGTCCCTCTGGCTTCTCAGGGATGTCTTGCAGGAAGTAACCTTCCAGCTGAAGCAGGAAACGGGCTAAGGCAGCTGCTCCCTGGTCTGATCATCAGAGAGCAAGAGATCTGAGAACAAGAAAGGGCGAGGTTCACCAAGCCATTAATCTCAAACGACCTTCAATGAATTCCACATGTGTTTATCAGCCAGGTTTAACAGCACAAACAACCTTAACTATCTCAGCTCTCTTTCAAAACCTCTTTGTTAACTTAGGGTAGTCTTTTTTTTTTTTTTTTGGTAGGCCTTATCACTCATCCTCCTGAGTCATTACAATCTTCCTTAAATATTGTCTTTGATTAGCACTAAATCATATCTCCAAATTAAGAACATTAGTTCTTTCATCATTGCCCTGCTCAATAATCGTCCTCAGGAAGAGAACAAAGAAGATAAAAGTGCTGAAAAAATTAGATGCTCTCCAGATGTTAGGTAAAATTGCTCCTGGACCCTCAAAAGCTTGTCTCCAAACCAGTAGCGAGCTAGATGAGATGTCAGCTAAGTCCACGGGGAAGAAGCACAGCATCATCAGTCACCAAAGGGTTGTAATCATACAATTCAAGATTGAAGCAGGGGTGACCATCTGAGCCTAAAGTGGGAGCACCTAGTTTGCAGGAGGCTGTGGATGACAGTGAGCATCCAAGAGTCCTTTGTATTACTACATAGGAAATAAGCCTTGGGTGAATGCCCTCTATCCCCAATTGAGAGATGGTGGGGGCGGGGGGGGGGGGAGTCATGACTAAACAGTGCCGTAGAGAGATGATTATGGAAGATCAAAGACACATCTGACTTCAACAATTACTGAACCCAATCAGGTTTTCAGCATTTTCTGTATTGCTGTTTTGTTTTTGTTTGTTTCTATTAGGTGGGTCTATCTCAGAGAGCTTATTTCACTGGAGGTATCTCTCTAGAAGTTGTGTTATGTATTTTTCTGGTTTTCGGTATGTGAGACTGGGGATTGATAGGGAGAACAAGTACAGTAAGGGGTCCAGGGGGCGGAGGGTTGCGCGTGGTAAAAGGAGAAGATGTCAAGGAGTTCAAGAAGAGGATTGTCTGCAAACTGATTGTGGTAGCAATTGTACAATACCGCCAGACATATTTGAAGTATGGAATGATAAATGTATTAACTCCCGGTTAATAATAAAATTCTCCTTTTTTTTGAAGCAACCACAGTGTGTGAGAGGAGTTGACTGTGTGGGAACCACAGGTCATCTGCATTGCTGAGGAGAGGCCTGTGGGAAACCGTTGATGGGCAGGAGGCAGCTCGGCGGCAGGCCCAGCCATCACTTTTAACTACTGGTCTTTACTTCCTTTAGTGAAGCCCACGTTTTTCGGGACACGAGTCTTTGAAGACTATGACCTACAGAAGCTAGTGGACTATATCGACTGGAAACCATTTTTTGATGTCTGGCAACTCCGTGGAAAATACCCCAACCGAGGTTTCCCCAAGATTTTTAATGATAAGACCGTAGGTTAGTTCAGTAAGTTCTTCCTACTGATATTCAGGGTGGGAGTTTTAGGACACTGAAGAAAAGAATTAGTGGTGAGCAGTGAGTTTGCATGAGGCAGGACAGTGCCGCTTTCATATAATTTACCTGTTCATTTTTAAAATGGTTTTAAGCAGCTATAGCTTGATATCTTGTTAATTCCTTCCTGAGGTAAAAATCTGTTTTCATCAACTATGTGCTAGGCTCAGTGCTAGGTACTAGTGGTAAGCAAAATAATTCATTATGATTCCTACTTTCTAAGGATTTAAGAAGTTGAGGTTCTCAAGCCATGAACAAATGTGGACAGAACACACCCTTGGCAAAAGGAGCGTTGGTTCCCTAGTGAGATGGAAAATGAGGGGCACATCATGAGCATGTAGACTCCCTGTGCAAATGGAACTCACCTGGCAGCGACTTTGAGCTGAGGCCTTTTGTTAATATCACGTATGGAAGTGACTTCAAAAGGTGGCTCTGACCAGTTTGATATCCATCAAGGTCACTGTGCAGTCACTGGAACTGTATGCACACAGAAGGTGTTTGTGACAGGAATCTGGCCTGTCTTTTCTCTCTCCCTTTGATCAGCTGCTTTGGGAGCCACAGATGTGACTCTCTGCTTTTTGTTAACTGGTAAGTTTTAAGTGCTTTCAGCTTGAGAAAGTGCAGCTCCCGTAGTGCACTTCGCAGGAACCACTGAGCCCCACCTCCTCCACAAAAGGCAGGTGGCTCAGGCCATCTTTGAGAGGAAATGGGGCAAAGAGAAAAAGATTAATTGGGGATAAAAGGAGATGGTTACTGTTTATCTTTGGCATTTTAAAGTTACTCTTATTTTATTTTCCTAATAGGTGAAGAGGCCAAAAAAGTCTATGATGATGCCCAAAGTATGCTGAAAGTCTTAATTAGTCAAAAGAAACTCCAAGCCAGAGGTGTGATTGGGTTCTGGCCAGCACAAAGTGTCCAGGACGACATCTGTGTGTATGCAGCGGATGCAGTGCCACAGACTGCAAACCCCATAGCTACTTTCCATGGTCTACGGCAACAGGTACAGTAAGCGGCCTTAACCGCCAACATGTCGGGCATTTTTATTTTAAGTACAACACATAGATAAGAAATAGGAAGTCTGGGGCTGAGCCCCAGTGGCACCGTAGTGGTTGTGTGCGGGACTGTGGACCCTGGGATGGAGGTTCAATTCCAGCTTCACTGGAGCAAAGGCTGGGCCTCTTACTCCCACCACCAGAGGGCAATGATGTCCAAAAAAAAAAATAAAAATAAATAAAATAACTTAAAAAAAAAGAAATGAGAAGTCTGAGCTTTGTATGAATGATGGATTCTGCTTCAGTCCCCGACCCCAAATGAACAGAGAGCCCAGCTTTAGGTAGGTGTAAGAGAAAAGGAATCAGCCCAAGTGGCAAAGGCAGCTTCTTGGCATCAGCAGGGGTTGAGGTGTTTGTTGTGTGTTAACTCTTGCATAAGAAACATTGTTATTGCTCAGGAGGTCACTTGGCTGCAGTCACAATCTTTTTAACAAGCTTTTACTGATTCATAAGTACTGATTTTCATGTGTGAGTTACCAAAATGGGTTATCATCTAGCGGCACCCTTTCTCCAGGAGAAGATGGAGGACCTATCATTCAGTGCCTGCCAGTGGCGAACTAAGTTGGATATCTGATACACCACCTCGGTCAGCCACACAGTCCATGCTTAAACAATGTGTGTTTCCTTTTCACAGAAAAGGAAAGAGAAGGCCGGTGGAGCTTTCCCCGAGTCCAGTGTATTGGTGAGGCACAGCCCGCCTCACCAAGGTTGTTCTGGTGCACCGGCTTCCTCGGGATAGGGAAATGCAACACAGCTCTCTCATGTGCCCTTACTCAATGTGCAGATCTTACCTCTACAGTGACTGAAAAGTCATTGACCTAGTCAAGACTGGAATGTATCAGAGTCCTTAGCAAAGGGTTGCAGTAAATTATTTTAGCAAAGTTTTATTATTGCTTGATGAATTTTAAGAATTCACAGCTTCAGTCTAATTCAAAATGACACTTCTGTTCGTGCCAGCAGCTGTATAGACACTTGACTCTCTAAAGAGTGTTGCTTATGTGCTCTGCTGCTTTTATCACAAGAGTTTGAACTCCAATTGAAAACTGAACTCCTCCCAAGCCAGATATTTAACCTTAATGAGATCTGCAGGGACTCTGTAATTTGAGACCCTAAACAAATGCCACTGAATTACACAAGTGTAGCCTTACTGCTTTCACCAGTCCCACACAAAGGATACAAATTTGTAGAACTTTGACATAGTAAGACCTTCTCTCCTTCCTAGGGAATTGGCGACTTTGCTTTAGAGATGTACCTAAGGTAAAAAGCTGCTGCTAGTCTTTCATCATTTAACTTTCGTGCCTTCTCCCTCTCTCTTTATTTCCAGCATCATTCTTCCAGATCAGCCTGTGAGGTATTGAATATGACACTGGCGTAGTGAATTCCCTGAAATCCCAGAGTTCACATTTTTAAAAGAAGCTCTGCTAGGACCATGTCCATATGTTCCCTATTTATATCTAAAGAGGCCCTTCCCTTCAGTACACTGTGGAAAACCTACTGGGACTCTTCTGTACAGGCTCTGACGACTGTCCTTTTTGAAGGGTTATGGATCTTTTGACTTGTTCCAGAGAGACTCTGTGACCTTACACTGCCTTTTGTTAGCTAAGCCCAACCAGGACGTGATCCCTCCATGCCAGCTGTCACCAAGCCTAGGACATTTCTGTCCACCATTATCAACACCACCTTGCGTGTAGCCCTTAACTACTTTCTGCCCTAGGCTGCTCTTGCTTAACAGCTGGAAAACCACCCAGCAGCCTTTTAGCTGCCCACTTGTTGATTATATGGTCATCAGGAACATTGGTTACGGTATCAGACCTCTGAACCTGCCTCTGTGTAACCTTGAGCTAGTTGACTGAGTTCTGTATGCTTCGTGTTAGTTGGTTGTAAAATGGAGCAGATAGTATCACTGCCCAGTGTTGGAGTGGATGTGGCCAGTTTATGTAGTGCCTGCCATGTAGTAAGCACTTAGAAATTATTATTTATTAGCTCTCTTCTCAGCCCATATTTGTTTATTTTAGAATGTGAGGCCTTATCAGACAAGTTGAATGTCGGCTTGTTACTGTTGTTACCTGCGGTTGGACCAGTTCCAACACATCGAGGCCATCTTGGCGTCCAAAGGAAACATTGCCCAGTCCTGTACCATACTGACCATCAGTGCTATGTGTGAGCCCACTGTTGTAAGCACTGTGTCAGTCCACCGTGTTACGGTTTGTCCTCTTTTACATTATCCCTCTGCTTTACTAAACATGATGTCCTTCCCCAGGCACTAATCCCTTCTGCTGATATGCCCAACATGTATGAGACATCAGCTTAGTAGAAACGAAGCATTATCCATCAGTTGAAAACTGGATATGGATTAGATAGATAGGTATCCAGCCCTACAGAGAGTCTCACAAGCAAACACTACTGGGTACTTCATGTGATTTCCAGTGCCCCCGGGGCACCCTTCATCACTTCCTGCCCTCTTAACTGAAGCTGGCACCAATGGCTTTTATGTTTCTACCTCTAGTTTCGTGTTGATCAAAAATGGAGGCCTGAACATATTATCAGGAGTTTAAAGGATCAGCAAATAAAAGGAAAGCCCTCAATGTGATAGACTGACCCAGTGGTGGCAGCAGTGGGTGGAAACAGCAAACATGTGGGGCTTGCGCAAGATTATTTATTTGTTCTGTTGCACGTGGGCTTGCTATGAGTCAGAACTGACTCAACATAGCCTATTAACACCACAGTTCTTTTTTTTTTTTTAATTTAATTCACTTTATTGGGGGCTCATACAACTCATCACAGTCCACACATACATCCATTGTTTCAAGCACATCTGTACATTTGTTGACATCATCATTTTCAAAACATTTGCTTTCTACTTGAGTCCTTGGTTTCAGCTTTTTATTTTTCCCCTCCCTCCACACTCCCCTCCCTCATAAACCCTTGATAATTTATAAATCTCCATTATTTTGTCATGTCATGCCCTGTCTGGTGTCTTCCTTCACCTATTTTTCTGTTGCGTGTTCCCCAGGGAGGGGGTTTTATGTAGGTCCTTGTAATCGGTTCTACCCCTTTCTACCCCATCTTCCCTTCAAACTCCCGTTATTGCCGCTCTCAGCACTGGTCTCGAGGGGATCATCTGTCCTGGATTCCCTGTGTTTTCAGTTCCTATCTGTACCAGTTTACATCCTCTGGTCTAGCCAGATTCCTAGGGTAGAACTGGGATCATGATAGTGTAGGAGAGGAAGCATTAAAGAGCTAGAGCAAAGTTGTATGTTTCATTGTTGTTACACTGCACCCAATTGACTCGTCTCCTCCCTATGACCCTTTAGTAAGGGGATATCTCGTTGCCTACAGCTGGGCTTTGCGTCCCCACTCTGCACTCCTCCTCATTCACAATGATATGATTTTCTTGTTGTTTGAGGTCGGATGCAGGGTCTTCTCGACACCTCGTGATCACATGGGCTGCCTGGTTAGCACCACATTTCATGAGCACCTTCAAACCTAACTCCAGGGTAGAGTATTGATACTGAATTGAAAACATTTGGGTGTCATTTCAATTTTCTTAATAGTTTCATTGACATATAATACACATATTATACAATTGATCATAGTAACAAGAGTTGTGCAATCATCACAATTTTAGAATGTTTTCTTCTTTCTTGTACTCATTGATGTTCCCCATTTTCTCCCAAGCTCCTCTGCCATGCCCCTCAAAACCAAGTTCACCGTCATTGACGCAGTGTTGATTCCTGGGAGGCCCTATAGCACTGTCACTCTTTACAGGGTTAGAAAGCCCCTCTTCTCCCTTGCAGTTGCTTGTGGTTTCAAACTGCTCACCTTGCAGTTAGCAGTCCACCATATAACCAGTGCACCACGAGGACTGCTAAGTAATTATTATTCCACCGCTGTCTGTAGATTTACCTATCCTGGGTTTTGTAAGCCGAAAAATCATACAAGGCAAAAGAAAAAGAAACAGAAATAAACAACAACAATGACATAACAAAAGAGAAAAACCTCAATCAAAAAAAAAAAAAAACCAGAAAATATTAACTGAAACTAGCCTAAAAATGAGCCCAATAGGGCTGAGCTCCGGTGGCGTAGTGGTTGTGCACGGGACTGCAGCCCACTGGGATGGAGGTTCAATTCCAGCTTCACTGGAGCAAAGGCTGGACCTCTTACTCCCACCACCAGAGGGCAGTGATGCCAAAAAAAACCCCAAACAAACAAAAAGAGCCCCAAAGGAGATCAGATGGTAAACGTAAAACTGCCATAGAGTTGATGTCGACTCATTGTGACACAGTAGACCTGTCCCTGTCAGTTTCCTGGTTTGTAACACTTTAGTGGCATAGAAAGGTCTTGTCTTTTTACTTTGGAGCAGCTGTTGGTTTATACTCATGACCTTGTGGTCATTATCCCAGTGCATACCCGTGTGCCTCCAGGCCTCCTAGCAGAGGATGTGATGATACATTTTAGACTAACTGCATCATCTGTAATACATTTTACCGTGCTCTTTAATAGTGTGCTATCCGCCTCCCTGGATTATGATCAGAGAGAATTCACCAGAGGCTTAATCCCTAGAGGTACCTTGCAGATGAATTTTGACTTTTTGCTGTCACCCAAAGCCTTTTGCAAACTCGTTCAAAATTTGTTATTCCTTTAAATTTGAATTTCATTATTTGCTACCCTTAGATCACACAAGCTAGTATGCTTCTTCGTGAAAACTTAGTTGATGCCTCAAATAGCTAGCTGCTTCTTTGAAAATGAGCCTTTAAGACCCCAGATACTATTATTTCAGATACCCATGTGCCATCTGGTTTCTTTAACACATTTTACTATCACATCCATATCTTCAGTGATCTCTTCATGAGGGTGAATATTGAGTAAGGCTAAGATTAAGTCAAAGCCTCAAAGCTGTCCATATATTGATGGTTCTTATATGTCTGTGGTTCAATTTAGAGAATCATTATTACTTTAAAATAGAAAATGTTATAAATCATCCCAATGGGACATAAGGTAATTCTGTTCATGGTATCATTAATTTAGCCAATGATATGGCATGTAAAACACTGTTGAGAGAAGGAAGTTATACATGTGTAGTCCAAACCATAATACATGAATTGTTGATGTGTACACATTGAAAATTTTAGCGATTAGACACTCTTTCTACAAATAGGGGTATGGAGAGAGCAAGACTTCAATAAACACTCACTCACACAGATAGAACCTTGCCTGCAGACCAATACGTGTCTGGCAGAAAAGAAAGAACATTGAAATAGTAAATCTCTGGTTGTCTGTCCCGGGCCACCATTTATTCAGCAAAGGGTGAAATTTGCAAGAGATCTGAACCAAAGTTCAATAACCAAGTCCACAACCTTGAGATAGTCATCATCTGCTTCTTCTCATACCAGGGATTTTCAGCTTTAAGTCTGGGGGAATATGTGAATGCCTTACAGCTACTTATAGGTAAGGTAAAGCCCAGTCTACTCAGTGGGATTTCCACATCAGTATTTTCTAGTGTGGCCTTTTAAGGATTTATGCACTTTTAAGGACACTTGTATAAGGTCCCACACGTCTATATTTAGTGCCTATAGTCATTCAGTGGAAGTCTGGCCAATGCATTATGAGCCACGTAATGGTTTTCCTGATGAAGTTTAATCTGCTTTTTCAATAAATATGTATTAAAATTTCACTTTGGATCAGGCACTACTCTAAGTGCTTAGATATCACAGTAGAACGAAAGGGTTTGGCACCCCAACTAGGAAGCTTGGATTCACTTAAGCCTATGAGATTGTGCCCTGTGTATACTTTGGAATGTGTCCACTTAAATACAACCCTCTGCCCATTGATTGGTTTTCAGGCTGAGAAGGACTCTGCCAACACCGACCCATACCAGTGTCTCTCGGACTTCATTGCGCCTCTGGAATCTGGTGTGCGAGACTACCTGGGCCTGTTTGCTGTTGCATGCTTTGGAGTCGAGAAGCTGAGTGAGGCTTATGAGGAAGAATGTGATGACTACAACAGCATCATGGTCAAAGCACTGGGCGACCGACTGGCAGAGGTAAATGATACTCTGCACCTGAGCCAGAATCTAGGTAGAGAGGAGAATTATGAAGAATGGTGGAATTCCAAACTATCCATCTCTCAGGAGTTTTTGTTTATTTTTGAGTCAGATGCTGCAGACTTTAACATCACAGACACTTTAGAACTTGTATATTCCTCAACTGGTTCTTCTACATCATCTCTGGGACAAAGAAAAAACCAGCAGTGCCATCGTTGGCTGACATCCTTAGAACGTTGCCATATTTCCTAGAACCCTCTCTTTGTTGTGATAAGACATTTTCTCAGGGAACCTGAATGTTAGAAACATATTTTCATTTCATAGTCCTCATTCTATGCTGTTGTCTTATTTAAATTATTCATCTTACTATTTGAGGAATAGAGGGACTTGAGCCATGAGGTAGTCTTCATCCATTTTCCTGAGACAACTAGTTAGGCACCATCAGTTGTAAGACTCATCTTTTCTCTATGGTCAGCATAAACTGCAGAGAGATGGGCAAAGTCCTACTTGAAAAGACCTGGCACCTCATCTCATGCAGCGTGATCATTCAGAGTCCAAGTTTAGACCAACATAGAGCAGAAGACAGTTAAGGAAGGCACTAACGATTCAGAAGCCAGCCTTTGCACTGTGTTCCAGAAGAAAGGGCTGCTCTCCCTCGCTTTGGGTTTCTGTGTAGAGGGAGGATGAACTATGATGACCCGCCCTCTGACTAAACACACTTGGTGTTTTGGCTCCATAGGCCTTTGCAGAGCAACTCCACGAGAGGGTCCGCAAAGAGCTGTGGGCATATGATGACAGTGAGCAGTTGGACGTTGCTGGCCTGAGGAGGCTGTGCTACAAGGGTATCCGGCCTGCACCTGGCTACCCCAGCCAGCCGGACCACACTGAGAAGCTCACAATGTGGACACTCGCCGACATTGAGTCCTCAACAGGTATAGGGTCCAGGGCCGAGGGCTGTTTCTTTTTATTTTTTAAAAGATTATTTTATTGTGGGGTTTTACAGCTCTTATAACTATGCATACAACTGTCTCAAGCATATTTGTACATGATGCCATCATTTTCTAAACATTTGCTTTCTATTAATCAGCTCCTTATTTACCCTCCCTCCTATCCCTGTCCACCTTCTAAATCCTTGATAAATTATAAATTATTATTTTCATATCCAACACCAATCACTGTCTCACTTCCCCCACGAATTCTATTGCTCATTCCCCAGATGGTGGGGGTGGGGGGCTTGGGGTGGGGGGTGGAAGATTATCTCTTGATAGCTGTAATCAGTTCCCCCTTCTCTGCCCACCTTCCTTTACCCTCCTGATATTGCTACTCCCTTCCTGAAGGGTTTATCTGACCTGTATTCCCTGTTTTCTGAGCTCTTACCTATATCAGTGTACATGTTCCAGTCAGTCCAAAGTGAAAGGCAGGACTGCAGTCATGATAGTGGAGTGTGAGGAAACCTCAAGGAACCAGAAGGATATTGTGTGTTTCATCAGTGCAATACTGTGCCCTGGTTGACTCATCCCTACCTTGTGACCCTTCTGTGAAGGGATGTCCCATTGTCTAAAGATGGGTCTTTGGTCTTGTGTTAATCTGACTTGACTAGAGAAATCCACATACATTCATATGTGTACAAGAGAGAACTTTATATCAAAGAGTAATTGAATATTAAGATTACTTAATATTCCAGGCCAGTCCAGGTCACCATATGTCTGATACCAATCTAAAAATGTTAGCCTCTATGTCTGATACCAATCTATAAATCTTCAGACTCAAAAACACACATGCAGTGACTGTGGCAATCACTTTCTATGTCAGTTTAAGCACTGGGAGAATAGAGATGGAGTCTAGCCTGTCAGTCTGGCGATAGTTAATGAGGCCTCTTTGTGGGCATGGCTTTCTCCTGAGAATTCTGGGAAGTCTTGTGATATTTTGAAACTGGAGGAGAGAGACTTGACTCAGTCTCTTGAAGATGGTCTACCAACAAGACAATACAGCAGCATGATATAGACCCTGAGTCCTAGAGACTGGAAGAAAAGTCACATGGGCTTACTCTGATGGGACCAAACATCTGGGGCCAGAGAACCCACATGGACACTCCTACCAGCACTGAGATGCTTGGGAGGCCAAGGAGAGACCCCTACCAATTCTGAGATGCTTCTACCGCCAATGGATACTACTGATGGACCCTGATCCCTGGCAATGAAGAACCATGGGGAGACCCCTGCCAGCACTGTGATGCTTCTACTGTTTCTGAACACACAAGACTGGGCATCCACTGGTCTGTGATTGTCCTGGTGTCATTGCATGTGCTTTGTGAGTGAAAAGGAGACATTATAGACTGGTATCAGACATATAAGCTAATGTCAAACTTATGACCTTGGACTGGACTGGGTTGGGATGCTTTCTCAATGTTCCATTCCTCTTGTATATAAACCTTTCCCTTATATCCATATGCATGTTAATGAATTTATTTCTCTAGTATACCCGGACTAGCACAATGACTCTGGATGCAGGAGGTCACAGGCCAGTGGGTGGGAAGTCTTGTGGAACAAGTCACATTGTAAGCATCTGCTGGCAGGGGACTCCACTTGGCTCATCCAGCTTGGGGTGCTAGTATAGTTCCTTGTATCTTGACAGCTGCAATGTCTCCCAGGGAGTGAGCATGTGCCCCACCTTCAACGAACTATTTATTTCCTTATCATCTCCAAATGAGGTTATCAAACTATGACCTCATTGACAGCTTGGACTCCACCCCCTCACTTTGTTTTTCTGTTTTGTTTTCCACCCCCTGCCATCACCTTCACCCTTAACCCTCCCAAATTGACAACAGATTCTATAACTACCACAGGTCTCTGCTCCAACCCCCCTCAATTCTCAGTAATGTGGTTTTTTTATTTGTTTGTTTGTTTGAGGCCTTCTGATGCCTGTTACTTTATCCCATTGACTCCTCATGATCACCCTTCTGTTGTGCTTCTTTCATGTGGGCTTGTTGTTTCTCTGCTAGATGACTGCTTGTTTAACTTAAAGCCTTTAGGACCCGGATACTGTATCTTTTGATAGCCAGACCCCATTATCTTTTTCCACCACATTCGCTTGTCTACCTATTTTGTCTTCAGAGATCATGCAGGGAGGGTGAGCATCACAGAGTGGCAGGTTGTTAGAATCAAGCGTTCTTGCATTGAGGGAGGGTTTCAGCAGAGGCCCAAAGTCCATCTGATACCTCAGTGTAGTCACACACACACACACACACACACATGCCAATACCTTGTAATGTTATCAAAATAATGACAAAAATACAGAAGGAGTTAAAATAAGAAGAAATTATCTGTTATCTCTTTCTTCCTTTTGGCTGTTATGAGATGTTTCTCCCTATTTTTAAGTTGTATTCCCTCAACACTGAATTTAGATTTATCCATTTTAATTATTCTCACTTTCCCTCTAGTGAATGGGATGTTAGGCCTGTATTTCTCCTGTCCCATTTTCCTATTTACCATCTCATCTGTTAAACCCAACATCGTTGGACTCTCCTCCTGCAGGGATACCACCTACTTCAGCTTTCGTATTGCCTTATTGTCAAACTTAATGTTAGTACCCTCGTTGACAATGCTTTCATGTTTTGTTAATATAGATTGATTCAAATAATTGAAAATCCTAAATTAGCACATGTCCTTTTGATACCTAAATTCTTCTCAGCTCAGAGCAGAATTGATTGTGCTCTGCCTGCACTTGTGCCAATTATGACCCTACCTGCCTAGTTAATGAGTCAGAGACCCTTGCTGATTCCTAACAGCTGCCGCAGCAATTAATACAGATGGAAAGACACAGGAGAAGCTCACGGTTTTGTGGTAGAATTATGAAAAGCATGCAGTCCAGTCTGATGAAGTTGAAGTAATTCAGTTGTAAATGAGAGACTGTGAGGCTGTGTTGGGTCTAATTTAGCAGAATTAGCACTGGGTTGGGTTCATGAGATCTGGGTTAGAATTCCATTTTGATCAAAGCTCAGGTGACCTTTGTCAATCCACTTAACCTTTTTATATTGTTCTTCTATACCCTTCCCATGAAATGATTGGCTTATAGATTACATGGTGTTTACAATCCCGTTGAGTTTTAAATTCCTAAGGAAAAAATGCCCCATATCCCCCTATATGCTGTTTAGTCATTCCTAATGTGGTTGCTCATAATCTTTTAGAGAACACTCAAATGGCGCCTTCATCTCTAGGCTTAGGAATTCTGGCATGAGTAGACTTAGAAGCTCATTGGAACCTTTGTGGCTCATCTCGGGTGTAGGGTGCCTTTTCTAGGCCTTGCCTCCCCTCTTCCTTCTCTCCTTCCCTTGATTAGAGAAGAGCTGCATGTGCTGAATTTAGTTATCACCTCACCAGGAATTTGCTGGAGCAGCCTGCTGACAAGTTTCTTGCTATCACATTTGTCCATATAAGGTCTGGGTTTGTTGACAAACCAGGAACTTTGTGAGTCCTAAAGACTAGACCTTTTCTCCATGTCTCTCTTCTAGGCATTAAGTTAACAGAATCGCTAGCAATGACCCCCGCCTCAGCAGTGTCAGGCCTTTATTTCTCCAATTTGAAATCCAAATACTTTGCTGTGGGGAAGATTTCCAAGGATCAGGTAAGATAGTTGTTGCATGGGGCTTACCTTGGTACTGTCTTGTTCTTCGCAGAACAATGAATGAGGAGAATTTAAATGAATTTAATTTAAATGAATGAGGAGGATACAGAAGTTTACCCCTTTTAGTATTATTTGACTTTAACTCATAATCCTCCTCTACGTCACTACAACAAACCTCACACACATTCAGCCATATTTTAAGCATTTTGTTTTTTCTGTTCACAGATTTTAAGTTTCTATTACCATTAACTCAGTAGTTTGCTGTTAAGATGAAATGCACTCAGTAGTTCTCGGTAAATTCGGTAGAATCATCGTAACCACACTTGATGTAATGAGCTGCTTCTCTTCTTTTGCAGGTTGAGGATTATGCTTTGAGGAAGAACATGTCTGTGGATGAGGTTGAAAAATGGCTTGGACCTATATTGGGATATGACACAGACTAACTTGATTTTTACCTTTTCTACACTTTGCAGTTCTTAAGGAAGCATAATCTCGAGTGCCTTAAAAATAACAACAGTTTACCCAGTCACAGGTGCCTCACATCTAAATGGCTTCAGGTTTCAGAGAACTGCTTGCCTTGAATGGGGCTTGAATGGGGCTGGTACCACACTGCTAGTCTGAGTGCTAAAGAACTAGCTAGCTGCCAAAGTGCTCTGCAAGAGTTCTGCTCTCTCAGGACTGGGAAAGGATGGAAGTGGAGGTCTTTTACATTTCAAAGCAAGTCAGCTTGATCCCCCTCCTTCCCCTCCTCCCCACCCCCAATATTTCCTTTGGATCTAGGAGCCTACTCACTCCTTTTATTTTCAATCTTCTTAGAAAAAAAGTCTGATACTGAGTTGAGTAGAGAAATATGGGGCTGAGTCCCGGTGGCATAGTGCTTGTGTGCAGGACTACGGCCCAAAGGGATGGAGGTTCAATTCCAGCTCCACAGGAGCAAAGGTTGGGCCTCCTCCTCCCACCACCAGAGGGCAGTGATACCCAAAAAGCAACAAAAAAAAAAAAAGAAATATGGCTGCCTCAAAAATGATGTTTGAGATATTATGCTATTTTAGACTCTGATATGGAAGAAAAGGTAACTGCTGTCTCCAGAAGACCTTATTTCAGAAAAGTTCAAATAAATAATTGTAAAAATCCCTTTATCAAAAGCCATGTTCTTATAGCTCAGTTGTCAGAAATTCTTAAAATGTTCACCCCCAGTATGGGTAAGTGTAGTGATTTTATGTAAGAAATTTTGCCTCATAATTTCATATGTGCTCAATGCCCCAAAGAAGGTGAGGTGAGAGAGTGACAGGATCTTCTTTCCTGTGCACTGACAATGACTACTTTTTGCTGTTTGCCACAGTTGAGCAGGCGAACAAACCGAGGGCCCTGCACAGAGTTGCACAGCTGAGTGGTGGGATGCCAGTCAGGAGGAGGAAGATGTGGGGACGAAGAAATGGAGTAGAGCCTGGTTCCCGAGGGCACACCCACCTCATTCGTAGCCTTGATCCACAAGCTCTTCTCCCTGCTTTCACATTTCTTTAGCTAGGATCACTATGAGTTCCTTTTTTTGTGTGCTAATCCAATGCCGTGCCCATTGCAAGTTAGGAGTAATAGGTCGATGTGTTCTCAGTCATTTCAGGGGAAAGGCTTAGTCCAGACATAGCTTTGCCATGACTCCGGCAAATTAAAATCTGCAACATTCAGACCTCACCCTTGTGAATAGGGATAAGAATGCCCATGCCTTGTGTGCTTGAGATAAGGCGTTTAAATTAAATGATGCCTCTTGAACATTCAGCATACAGTAGGTGCTCTTGGGGAAAGATTAACGGAGGAAAAGGGTGAAAAGATATTGAATTTAGCATTGTAGACACTATGTTTTTAGAACTGGATTTGCTGTCAACTGAGAAGAAGGAAAGGAGCCCAGGGCAGTGCATGCTGACTGTACGGTCAGATGCTAGCCATTCAGTGAGTAGACTGTGCTCTTTATACTTCTAGCCGCTTCAGTTCACGGACCCTCCTTGGAGAACTGATCTTCTCTTTCATAGCAGTTTTTATTTGATGCTTTTGTATTTTTTTCTGTGAAAATTGTACACTTACTAAGAGTTTTAACTTAAATTATAGTTGCTGTTTCAAATTTTATTAAATATTTATTCTATTTTCACTCACTTTGTTGTGTGATTGAATGAGTTTTGTAAATGTATTATTGGTCTAGTCCCAAAACAGGTTCCTTGTTTTTCTAAAGAAAACAAAATCTACAACTTTCAGTGCCTTGAGGTGACTTTAAAAAAATGAAGCATGGGGCTGAGCCCCGGTGGCGTAGTGGTTGTGTGCGGGACTGCGGCCCACTGGGATGGAGGTTCAATTCTAGCAGTGGGGCTGGGCCTCCTACTCCCACCACCGGAGAGCAGTGATGCCCAAAAATAAATAAATAAATAAATAAAGCATGAAGACAACAAGTTCATCTGCCACACAGAGGAGACTTCGTGTATGCCGGAGGGCCAGCAAAACTAAGTAGTATAAGCAGGTTGTTGTTGTTGTTGTTGTTGTTATTGATGGCTCATCGCCCTCTCCATGCAGCAGAACATAGTTGGGATTGGGGCCGGCCCTGCAAACCTCTCCATTGGTTCCCTACTGCCAGGATGTTGGATTCCCATCTTGGCACTTCAGGTTGAAACCTGATCTCTCTTCCTGTGGTGATAGAAACAATACCCTCCCCTTGGGTGCAGTTAGTGCCCTACTCCCCCCTGTGTCTCTCTCTCCCCCCCCCACCCCCCATTTTCCCCTTCTATTTAGTTGGCTGCTATTTGTATCGCTGTATTGGGTTTGACCCCTGACATAATACCTGGACCTCACCGCAGGAATATTTATATGTAATAGCATTCCCCCTATGCCCCGTTTTTTAAGCTTACCTCAGTGGACTCATGTTGTACTTGTCCTTTTTGCTTGGCCTACTTCGCTTAGCATAATTTCCTCCAGGTCTTCCCATGGGGCAATGTGCTCCATGTGTTCATGGCTGCTTTTTAGGGATGTACATTACTGTCTGGGTGTACCACAGTTTTTTGATCCATTCGTCCATGGATGGAAATTTGGGTTGATTCCAACTCCTTGCAATTGGCAACTTTGCATGAGGAATTGGAGCACAGATGGCTGGCTGTCGTTTATTTTTTGCCTCTTGTGGGTATATGCCCAGTAGGGAGATTGCTGGATCGTATGGTAGCTCGATTCCTCTGTTTCAGATATCACCAAGTCGACTTCCACACTGACTGTGCACACCTGTAGTCCACCAGCAGTGGATGAGAGTTCTTCTCTCACCACAACCCCTCCAATCCTTGTTACTTTCTGATTGTTTGAATTGGGCTCTCTTTGAGGATAGGATATAAGGTGATATCTCATACTTGTTTTAATTTGCATTTCTCTTATGGCTAATGTTCGGGAGCATTTTCTCATGTTTATTGGCCATTCAGATTTCTGCCTTTGTGAAACTTCTGTTCAGGTGCTTTCTCCTCCTCCTCAGTGGGAATTTACTTTTTTTTCATATTATAAGCTTGCAAAGTATTGTAGACTTTGATAATAAGGCTGTTATCTGATGTGTCATTGCTAAAGATATTTTCCCACTTTGTGGGCTGACTTTTTATTCTCATGGTGAACAGATGTTTTATCTTCAGTATATCCCACTAGTCAATTTGTGACTCCTCTGCATCCTTACCTGTCTATGTATTCCCTGTGCCAAAATGCTCGGGTGTGTCCCATTTCCATTGGGTTTTATCTCAAGGTCTGTGATCCACCTTGAGTTTATTCTTCTGCATGGAGGGAGGTATGGTCTTGCTTCATTTTTCTGCTAGTAGATGTCCACAGGTAGCATAGCGCACATGATTAGGCAGGCCAGTTTGCTTAGTTAGAGTGCTGGTCCAACCACAAAGGGGTGGGAGGAACCATATATTTCAGTTGTGCCCCTAAATGAGATAATCAGTCTGTGACCTGCTATCAGTCATATCTTGGCCCAAAGCAGAGAAAACTAGAAAGATGTTTACTTGTGTTTTATTGATGCTCAGACATTTGCCTGTGTGGTTCAAAGCACACTCTGCATACATTGAATGACAACTCAAGAACTCTACCCTGTGCTCCTGCTGAGCTTGTACATGGATCCAGAAACAGTTGTGAGAACAGAACAAAGGAATATACTGTATGGTGTAAAGTTAGGAGAAAAGTGTTTGTCAGGGTTCTATCCTTTTACCATACTTATTCAATCTATGTGCTGAAGAAATAATCAGAGAAGCCGACTTATATGAAGAATATGCCATTGGGATTGGAAGAAGGTTTATTAATAACCTGTGATGATTCAGATAACATTTGCTGAAGCATTTGTTGATGAAGATGAAGAATTGTAGCCTTCAGTGTGGATCACGACTCAATGTAAAGAAGAGCAAAATCCTCACAACTGGTAATAGGATAAATGGAAAAAATTGAAGATGTCGAAGATTTTATCTTTCTTGGATCCACAATCTGCTCATGGAAGCAGCAGTCAAGAGATGAAAAGAGTTGCATTCGGTAAATCTGTTGCATGAGACTTCTTTAAAATATTGAAAACCAAGGATGTGATTTGAAAACTAACGTGTGCCTGACAAGCCATGGTATTTTCAATTGCCTCCTAAGTACATGAAAGTTGGACATAGAATTAAAAAGTCCAAAACAGAATCATTGCATTTGAATTGTGCTGACAATGAGTATGGAGAGTACCATAGGTTGCCAAAAAGGCAAACGGTCTCCCTTGGAAGAAGTACAGCAAGAGGTATTGTGGCACTTATGTAATCTGACAACTTGAGTGAAGGGGTGGAGTCTATCCTGTCACTAGCCACTGAGGCCTGTGTGGGCGTGCCTTTCTGAGGATTCTGGGAACTCCTATCTTCCTCCCTGGAGGTAGACACATTTTCACTCTGCTATACAGTCCTCTTGACAAGCCAGATGGAGCTGTGCTGACGATACCAAAGCCCTGGAGCCGGAGAAGCCATATGGAGGCCCATGCCAGCACCGAGATGCTTCCACTGCCACTGGATCCACAAGACTTTCCACCCACTGGCCTGGGAGCTTGCATCCATTGTCGTTACATGTATTGCGAAAGAGGGAAGGAAATTCCTAGGCTGATCTCAGACATATGGGCTAATATTGGACTTAATGGGCTTGATTTGGGCTGGGATGTAGTCTCTATATACAATTGCTGTTTTAGGTAAAGCTTTTTATAAATTGTCTGAATTTCTTTTCTAGTCAACCCAGACTCGGAGATCCTGAGAGGCAAGAATGGTACACTTCCTCTTTCATACTTTGGACATATGCATGAAACATTGTGTTTGGCAACAGAGGGGCAGGGAAAAAGAAATTCCCTCAAGAAGATGAATTGACACCTTGACTACAACACTAGGCTCAAGCATAGGAACTCACGACGTGGTAAAAGAGCTGAACCTGACATTACTTAAAATAGAAAGAAGCTAAAGTGAAGAAGATGGTTTACTCAGGGTGAATGAAAAGATGTGAAACAGAAGTGATTACAAGACTAGGAATTATTTCGTGACAGAGATGTCAGCACAACCCTGGCCTAGTGTTTGGCTTGGTTGAGTCATTCAATGCCTATGGCATTGAGGGGAATGGAAGATGCTAATTTTGGATGGTTCGTATCATTAGCAGGAGCATCTGACTTCAGAGAGCAGAATAATTATTGGGTTTTATCAAGCAAAAAATAAAAGCATGGTCTTTAATTTGAGGTACCACTTTTAGGGATTTTCTTTTTTTTAACTTAATATAACGTTGAAGGTCACCGAGCAGTTAACATTTTGGTATGGTGGAAGATGAGAGTAAATGCTAAGGACTTAGTAATGTAAGTAGTAGTTATCTGTTGGTATTTGGTGGGGTAAGCAGTGTTAATCAAGTCTTGACTACTATAAAATGAGGCCAAAAAGGATTTCATCCAATTTTTCCAGTTGTCCTGTAGGGAGGAAAAATATTTGGGTACTAATTCACTTTCAAATTATGAATACAAGTCTTATTATTTTCTGGTAAAAATGTGAGAAAACTTATTTGATAAATTTGATCGGGTCTTCTTACCTAGATCTTGCCAAATTTGCTGCAGTTGGAGAGCCATCATTTACATATCCTCTTTATAATATAACTTCACATCCTATGGTACATTGAGTGAATCGTAATAGATGGGACAGCCTGTCTGAACTGTTGAATGTTAAAGCTGATGACCTGCTCTGTGAACTGTCACCTAATTCATAATAAGGGGGTTTTTGTGGGGTTTTTTTCAAATTGAGAATAATATCAGTCATCTTTGTTTATAATTGAAACTCTGGAAATTCAAAACTAATATCCTTCCCCATAAGCTTCTTATAACTCCAGAAAAGAGCAGAGCCCCGGTGGCGTAGTGGTTGTGCGGGGGACTGCGGCCCACGGGGATGGAGGTTCGAGTCCAGCTCCACGGAGCAAAGGCTGGGCCTCCTACTCCCACCACCTGAGGGCAGTGATGCCCCCCAAAAAAACAAAACAAATCAAAAAATAATAAAAAAACAAAACTCCAGAAAAGATTTCACCCTGTGTTCTACATTGTTCGGCTCATAAGCCTGCTGCTGTCCAGCGTCACACGATTCTCGTGCCCTGTTTCACTTGGGAAGACCACGTCTTCGAGGGTTGCATCTTGCACAGCGGTGAGACTGAGTCCCCTGGGACGCTTTTGCTTTCTCTTTGTACAGCTTTTCCAAGTTGGTTTAGGCCAGTGGTCGACAAACTGTGGCTTGTGAGCCAAATTTGCCTCTGAAGTGACTCTGAAAACATTTGAAGGTTATTTCAGAGCATGATGATTTCATTTACAAAAACATACTTAAAGCTTTTAAGTGATCTTAAAGTTGTTCTCGGGGACAGGATTTGCTCGCTCTCAAGGGTTTGCCAACACCTGATTTAGGCAGGTAAGTATTGCCTGAGCAATAAAGACAACGTGCTTTCGAGTGGTTTTTTTTCCCTCCAGTTCCCGTACTAGCCGGACTTGGATTTTATGGAAAAATTTCAGTTAAGGACCAGGAACAAAGTTAATAAAAGCTTTCCGACCACCCCTAACTTGGATTTCCTTGGCTGCCATTATATTCCTCTGCCTTCACTGAGCTTTGAGGTCCAAGTTCATCTCCAGCTTAAGAAACACCAGATTCAAATTCATGCAGCTTTTCATCACTGGGTTTCACAGTATTCACGCTTGAACTAACATGGAGTTTTTCTTGCCAGGTGTCAGCCTAAGAATAGCAGGTTTTTTTATTTTGTAATGCTTAAAAAAATACCAAGGGGCTAAGCCCTGGTGGCCTAGTGATTGTGTGCAGGACTGCAGCCCACAGGGTTAGCAGTTCAAATCCAGCAGCAGCTCTCCAGGAGCAAGGCTGGACCTCCCACTCCACCAGAGGGCAGTGATGCCAAAAAAACAAAACGAACAAAAAATTACCAAGGGCTTAAGTAAAAAGCAAAGATTTTGAGAATGAGGACAACAAATGTACAAATGTATTTGACATACATTGAATGGATGTATGGATTGCGATGAGTTGTATGAACCCCAGTCAAATCATAAAAAAAGAAAACCCAACTCAGTTGAGGTCACAAGAAAGGAAGAACACATTATGTAATCCAGAGAGGTCCAGGTGACATCCTGATCACCCCAAGGGGGAGAAAAAGAGAAAGTCTGTGGTCAGTCATCATATATAAACATGGTTCCACAATGCTTCTTGAATGCAGATGAGGCAGCAGCTGTCAGGCTCCATCATTATCTCATCATGACCTTTTGGGAAATAACATGCCCAGATAATCTTCCTTTGCAGATTAACAAACTGCTTCTGAGGAGTGTTCATTAATAAACACCTGCCTTCCAAAGAAACCATTCATATAACAAACAGCTTGTCATCCTGCCATAGCTATCTAAATTATGATTCAAATCTTTTTCTTCTTTTCTTAAAAGGTAGGTAGATTTGTTGTTTGACATTTATACAATTTCCAAAGAGTTTACAATTTTAACCTTGGTGTTAGTCCAGGTAGACTAAAGGAACCAGGGAGACTCAGGTGTACAAGAAAGAGCTTTTTGTGCATATGATTATTTTTGCAGGTCTATCTAGATAAGATAGTCTGGATAAACAATCTGGAGGAGAAAATGGGTCCAGTGATTCCAGGGGACCATGGGGGAGAGGGGTGGGGTAAGAAAGTTGTTAACCAACCCAGGGACAAGGGAACAAGTGATCCAAAATCAGTGGCAAGGAGGGTGTAAGAGGCCTGGTGGAACATGGAAAATGTAACAGGAATTACTCAAACCCAAATAAAAGCCAAGCATGACAGTGGGACAAGAAGAAAGTAAAAAGAAATAGAGAAAAGAACTAGGATGCAAAAAGCATTTATAGAGGTCTAAAGAGGCATGTACATAAGTAAATATATTTATAAACGATGAGCAAAGGTGTGTGCATATATTTATAGGTTTAGTATTAAGATAGGTAGACATTGGGCCTCAACTCAAGTACTCCCTCAATGTAAGAATACATTGTCTATTAAACAAGCATTACATGTTGCTTACCTTTCCAAGACAATCACCAATGACTAAGCGGGTGCATAAATTGAAGAAAGCTGATGATGCCTGGCTATCAAAAGATAGAGCGTTTGGAATCCTAAAAGCTTGAAGCTAAAGAAGTAGTCACCTAACTCGGAAGCAACGAAGCCCACATGGAAGAAGCACACCAGCCTGGGTGATCACGAGTTGTCGAAGGCATCAGTTATCAGGCATCCAAGAAAGAAAAGTCATATTGTGAATAGGAGAGAGTACAGATTAGGGACCCAAAGTCCTTCTGTAGACAACTGGACATCCCCTTTCAGAAGGGTTGAGGGGAGAAGATGAGCCAGTCAGTGTGCAGGTTAGCAACAATGAAACAGCTTTCCTCTAGTTCTTAAATGGTAACCCTTCTCCCCCACTATCAAGATCCCAATTCTACCTTACAAATCCAGCTAGACCAGAGGATGTACATTGGTACTGATAAGAACTGGAAACCAGGACAGATGATCCCTTCAGGACCAATGGTGAGAGGTGACACCGGGAGGGTGGAGGGAAAGTGGGGTAACAAGGGGACCAATTGCAAAGATCTACCTATAACCTGCCTGGGTGGTGGGCAACAGAAAAGTGGGTGAAAGGAGACACTGGACAGTAAGATATGACAAAATATAAATTATCAAGGGTTCATGAGGGGTGGGTGGGGAGGGAGGGGGAAAAATCTGTGATCCCAAGGGCTTTAAGTGGAAAGCAAATATTTTGAGACTAACAACAAATATGTAAATGTGCTTGATACGCTGATGAATGTATCTTATGAATTGTATGAGACCTCAATAAATTGATTTTGAAAAAACCAGAAGCAATATAAAAAGTAATTGCGTATCAGGAAAACAGCCCAGTCCAGAGCAAGTCCATAAGTGCAGTGTTAGCCTGCATGTCAGATATTAGTGTGTAAATTCCTCTTACAACACATGCAGTGACGCTGACTGCAGGAAGGTCACAGGCCAGTGAATGCAAAACACTGTAGGTACAGTAGCAGTGGAAGCTGGTTGGTGTCTCCACGTTGCTTCTCCAGCTCCAGTGCTCTGGCTACATCAGCGACATCTTGCTTGTCAGGAATGTCAAGCAGGGACAATGCCTGATCCACCTCCAGGAAGGGAAGATGGGAGTTTCCAGAACCCCCAGAAGAAGGCCATGCCCACCCAGAGGTCTCATTGGCTGTGACCTGATTGACAAGCTACACTCCACCCCTTGGCAAGTTACAGAGTATATAACTGCCACAAACGTAACATAAATTAAAAAACAAAACACATGCAACTGCCTCACTGAAATGTCTTTTTGCTGCTCATTTAAGTATTTGAGAAATGATTCGAAACAGGGCAATGTTGTATGTGGGCTCACTGGGTTGCTGAGAGCTGGAACCAACTAGCGGGCACTTATAACTGATGAACAACACGTGCTTTCATACCACGTGACATTATGTGCCCTCGTGCCGCTGTGTGAACAGCTGAGTGAATTCTGATGCACGATGACTGCATTCTTACTCATGATGACCCTACGTGTTACCGAGAGTTTGAAGGCTGTGATCTTAACCAGATTGTCTGGCCTTTCCGGTGGTCCTACTACTATCAAACTGAGAGGTGGGTAGCCATGTACAAACCTAGTGAAATGAATCTTTATCACCACATATTCGCCTGTCATTAACTCTACCCTGGTCACTCCTCTAGTTGACATGTCTTGGTCCTTTCTCAAGTTACTTTTGTGCTGCATCTTTAAGGACACACACCTGGCTTTGTAACACTCATTGTTCAATCCTATCAAGAAGAATTTGTAAAATCATTACCACGATAAGTTTAAGAAAATTTTCATTCATGGTGAAATCACTTACAATGAGTTGTATAATCCTCATTAATTCTAGTGCTACCTGCACCCTCCTGCATGCATTGCTCCCCCAACCCCGTCACGCTCCCTAACTCCCACTCCCCTCCCCCACTTCTTTTGTAAGCCCTTCTATCCGTTCTCTCTGCATCCTCTCCTGTGCTTCACGTGCTGGAAAACCCAACAAGAACAGTTGGGGGAAAACGTGGTACGGGTAAAAGAATATAAAGATAAAAATACAAAAAATGTACGAACAAAAAGGCAATGTACCACATGGTGTATTATTATCTCAACTAGATTGTAGGGTGTTTAACAGGAAAAGAGTGAGCTCTCTAGCTTTCCTGGCATGTTTTTAGAAACCAAAAAGTTTGAAAAGAGTAGATGTTTAGAAGATGCTTAGAAAATGCTTGCTAACTATTAATCTGACTTGAAGTGAATGTCACTGTGAGAGGTGAGTGGAGCCAGATGTGCTGTGTATATTTTTCAGTAAAAGCTTTGTGATGAGCTGTATTATGTTTTCTCATATATACCTCCTCCATTGTGTCCAGTGACTAATAACGGGAGGACTTTGGGCAAGTTAAGTAGCCTCTCTAAGCTGTAGCTTCTCCATCTGCAAAATAGACACTTTTATGTGCCAGAATCAAAATCTGAAAACCAGGGAAGGGCAGGGAGGAGCAATGTTCTTCAGTGATTGGGTTCTTGCCTTCCCTGCAGGAGGCCTGGATTCATTCCCAGCCAAAGCGCCTAGAGCAGCTACCAGCCATCTGTCGGTGGAGACTTGACTTGTGTGTTACTATGATGCTAACCGGGTTTTAGGAACTTTCCAATTCAAAGGAACCTGGAAGAAAACCCTATTTCAGAAAATCAGCTCATGAAAACCCTATGCACCACAACAATTCAATTCACAACGAATCATTCATATGGCAAAGAAGCAGGCAGCTGTTTGTTCTCTATCTGGTGTCATGAGTAGTCAGAGGCCAAGTTATTAGCAGCTTTTAACTGCCACCACACGAAGCATTTAGCAGAGAGCTGCTTAAAAGGAGATGAAGATGAAGAGAAAACGTCAAACTGAAGAATGATAAAGACACTTGGGAGATGTTCTGTTTTTTTTCAGGGCCATGCAACAAATATAACTCATGTCTTAGAAAATGTATGTAAATCGAGTTAGCAACTACCAATGACGTGGCATTTAAAAATGTGAGATACAGCGGTTGTAATGTGGTGCGACTGGAGATTCCCCAAAGACACCACCAACTCTGTAGATGATGCCGTAGGCAGTTAGTGTCATTAGATTTGACATAGGATATTTATACATATCATGCTTCCAATATGTCCATCAATATGGTGAGGCATACAGGGAACAAAGTCATGCAAATTTAAACATAACTGAACATCTATCTTCAAGGAATGGGTTTCTGGGCCTGTGTGTTACAGACTATCTCAAAGGATATCAAGGGCAATTGTCCACAAAGAAAGTGTTTTACATTCTACTTTGGTGAGTATCAGTTGGTGTCTTAAAGATCTTGTGCATGACTTTCTAAGGTGCAACTGTTAGTCTCTGTGTTCAAAGGAAAAATTAGTGATGAAACTCAAAAGACACATGAAAACATATTGTCCAGTGTAATGAACTCACTGAGATGATCATCTCCAAAGTTCTCATATCACTGACTCGGTGCTAATATCAGCCTGCTGTCTGGGCACCCAGAGTCAGTGCATAATGCCGAGCCCATGTACAACCTCCCTCCCGGCCCCCATGACCACTTTGTTCTTGAGCCCATCGAGCACGGAAGTGGCTGGGGAAAGAGGTTTCCACAGACCATGGAATTTTATCCACTTGTTAAAGAAGATTCTTTTCTCCCAGGGTAACTCTAGTAAGCATTCAGATAAAACAATTATCTCCAATTCTTTACCTGTTTGGAGAGATCTGGTCACCTCTTTGCCACACCTCCTTGTCACTAATTTTTCAGTCATATGATTGGCAAATCTCTAATCAACCACCAGCCAAACCACTGACTACATCCCATGCGGCGGTATACAGTGCTCTTTGGGCTGTTTCTACTTGCAAGCAAATGAGCAACCAGATGTGATGCCCTGCTTGAAGTTCCTCTCCTTGGGAGGATTGTTCTTCACCACTGCCCGGCAGAGAGGTCCCAAAGAGGCTGTGGTGCCACCACTGTCCATTTTCAAGTGGTGGTACATATATAAACCAGGCATATATTTCCGCTTCCTTGTTTAGCTGACCCTAAGGAACTACCATTGGGCCATAGGTGCAGAGAGGGAGAAAGACAGGAGTGTGACAGGAGTGGAGGCCAGGGGTATTTTGGCCACTTTCTTATTCTGTCCGGTTCTGCTTCAGCCCATTTTCGTATATTTAAGGATGGAAGTACTCCTGTACATGTCCAACTTTGTGATTCTGTGCATCAGACAACCCTGTTCGTGATAGGCTACACAGTAACAAACCTATTCCCAAAATAGTCATCTGCAGAGTATGACTGGTCTTCGCTTCCAAATCCTAGGAGTCTGGGATGTGATTACTGGTAGGAGCCTGCCAAAGATTCCAAACTGCATCTTTATCTTCCAGTACTAAAGTATCGATTGAACCATATGGCTCTGCTGACAGAGCAGCTTGCACGGCAGCCTGAACCTGAGGCAGAACCTTCTTTCGTTCTGGTCCTCACACGACAGTATCAGCTTGATTCACTTGACAAGCAGACTAGAGCAGAATCCAGAAGGACCCATCATACTTTATGCCTGCTTTTTTAGCTATGGGAGGAAGAAGAGACAATAACTTACTCTTCATCTAAGTAAGAATAGTTCAACATGACTCATACCGCTTTGACCCCTGGAAATTTCACTCAGGTGGAATCTGCCTAATGGACAAGAAAGTCAAAACACTAATCTGAATAGGCTGACTCTTGGATTTAAGGAGTCTGGGCGCTTAGGCAGGGTGTCTGTAGGAATTAGATAGAGGGGAAATCTACTGAATATTTTCTTGATCTGCACAAACAGAAGAATTTTAAGTTAGGTGAAGTCTAATTTGAATCTCCAGACTAGAAAGGCTAATTTCCAATGTCTAGTATATAAATGGTTTACTGAAATATCTGGAGTCAAGGATACTTCCCCTTTACTAGGTCGACTCACCATAAAGCCATAGTTTAAAGCACCAGTGTGGCATCTTGTGGGGGAAAAAAAGGCAATCAAAGTCCCTGTGGTCTACATGGTGGTGTGGAGAGGTGATTTTCTTCTACGGTAGCATGGCAAACTGCTCACGTGGGTTCTTAGAAAACAATTGAGAAGAAAGGTTGTTGACCAGATCACTAACCTCATA
>PVJH01016125.1:35000-51373 GCA_004026705.1 Nesogale talazaci | reverse complement strand
CCACACTCGGGGAGGGCTCTCTGGCTGCTCCAGTGGCACTGGCACCACAGCAGCAGCATCTTCAGCCCCTGGGAACAGAGAGTCCCAGGTCCCGCTCTGAACCCACACTACCAGGATCTCCACTCAGCGGACGGTCCACGACTGGGTTTGGCAGTGACTTGGCCCCCTTCACAGTAACAAGGTGAGGACAGGCTGCGTACAGAGGCTGGGCCTCTCATCTGAGGCTCTCCATGGTGCACTTGAACCTCCTCCCACAGGCCAACCCTCCAGGACCATCCCTTTCCCTTCCTGCCCTCCTTCCTTCCCAGGAGTGAGCTCCAAAGAGCCACGTCATGTGGCAGAAAGGGGCGACCACGTGAGCGCTATTCCACAGTGCTCAGTTAGCTCAGGACGGAAGCAATCCCCCCAAAGTCACTGTCACTGTCCTCCAGGAGATGGGTCCATTTCAGAAAGTGAAGCGCCACACCGGTGAGTGCCACCGCCCTCTTTGAGGAGTGAGGGATCAGGCCGCACATGACTGCTGACTGCCTCGGACGTCGGGGCTGGGCCCTGTGCTGGGGAGCTCAGCGGTCCAGAGACAGGCCCTCTGGGAGAGGATCTGTTTGCATGGCTTAGAGAGTGTGAGCTTGGGGTGCACAAAGGAAGGCTGGGGTGCAAAAGTCAAAGTGGCATGCGTGCCAAGGGCTTGCTTCTGCAGACTGGCCAATTGTACGGAGGAGTCTCTCTCCACACGCCGTGGGTGAGAGTGGCATGAAGGCCCCTTCCTGGTCCCCTGCACACATCTCCTTCGCCCAGTAGCAACCCCTCTCCTGCCCAAAGCCCCCACCCCTGGCACTGTCTGGAGCTGTCCAGTGAATTCTGAGTCACAGCGACCTGCCCGCCATGTACAGCAGGTCAAATGACTCCCTGGTCTGGCCAGTCCCACTGTGGGGATGCTGGCCCCACTGTTACACCCACCAGGAGTCTCTCTCTCTCTCTCTCTCTGTCATCGTGGTTCCACGGACTGGTCCCTCCTGATCACATGTCCAGTCTGAGGCGCAGGACAACTCCCGTCCCCGTCCTTTCCAAGGGGCACCTGCTGTCCCCAGAGTGTCCTATAGTAAGGGCTCACTCTTGTCAGCCCTGAGCCACGGGATGCGGTGTTCAAGACGGGGCTCTTCGGACAACTCCTAGAGGAATGCACTATGGTGAAATGTGGTTGGCGTGGACAGAGGAAGTCCTTCCAGGGATGAAGACAGAGGCCCTCTGGTGTGCCTTTCTCCATGTTTCCATTTGAGACGCAGGAAGGCACTAGAAGGTGGCTCCTTCATTAGAGGGAGCGAGCTGCTGTGGCTGTGGCTGCTGGGTGGGGTGGCGTGGCATTCTCTCCCATTATCAGGAGCGGGGAGGGGGGGCCCACATGTAGTGGCACTGGTCCCACAGGGCGTCCCTTTATGGGGGCCGATTGCCAGGCCTTTCTTCCTGTCTTTTCAGTGAGCTACAAAGACTGGTGACTGCTCCCTTGAAGATGGAGGTAATGTCGGAGGACAGGGGTGGGGCCAGACAGGGAGGGGAATTGGGGTGCAAAGAATGAATACAGGAGGGGGGAGTTAGAACTCCCCTTTGTATCTCCAACTCCTTTTAAAAGCAACTTAACTATGGAAGAATATGATATGTGAATGCTTTTTTTTTTTTTTTGATATGTGAATGTTATACCAAGAAAACTACTAAAAAAAATACCCCAACCTTGACCTATGGCTATCATTGGATAAAAGAGGAGGAATATTAGCTTAGGGGTCATTGAGGTAGTTAATGGTGTTGGAATAATTTGGGAAAGGGTATCAGAAATGGTTGTACAACACGAAGATTGTAATCAATGAATTATACATGTATAAGTTGTTGAATTGGAAGAATGTTTTATTGTATTAATTTTTGTCAGAATTTTAAAAAAAGATGTGGCTCAGAGGACTGGCAGTAGATGGTGACGTTCTGTCTGTCATCTTCTATGCCCGAGATTGGGTTTCAGGAGGCGTCACGCCCAGCCAGCCAGAGGCAGAGGGCACAGGCAAAGCCAGAGGCAGGACAGGACGTGGTCTGGGTACCTGGCACTTCAGTCCATGGACACTGTGGTTCCTCTGGGTGTTTCCTGCTGCCTCCCTCATCACTCACCTCGGGCTGTTCAGTTCAGGCTTCTTGGTCCTGGGACTCGCCTTTGAGTGAGCATGGAAGGTGGGAGCCACCAAGAACAAGAACGGTGGATCAAGAGGGAGTCACTCTCGTGGTGCGGCGGGTGTGGGGGAGGGGGGTCTTCAATACTGTCACATCCCAGCTACACTCCAAACCCAGACCCACTGCAACAGACTCATCCTGCCTCAGGGTGCTGTAGGGTGCAGAGCAGCTGCAGTCTTCCCAGACTTGCCGACAGCCACATCCCTCCCCTGGGGTAGCGGCCGAGGGGCCGAGGGTAAACTTTCAGTGTGAACACTTCCTGTTACAGACCTAGAGAGAGATGGGTGTTCCAAGGTGGTGGGAAGTTCAGCCTGCAGCTGCTACAAGAAACATTGGAGGTTGAGATCCACCTTGGAGTCCCCTCCACCCTACAGGGGTCACTATCGCTTGGAATTGACTGGACGGCAGAGTTCTGTTCGGTTCGAAAACCCTGGGAGCAAAGTTCCACTTGCAAGCCCCTGGGGTTTCCCTACCTAAGACCAGAACACTCTTCCTTCTTGCAGGGCTTTGATTGGCATAGGTGCAGTATTACATAGGCTGAGTAGCTTCTTAATGTTTTGGCCGATGCCCCAAACCTGTCCTGTGGGGGTGGCACTGAAAGGCTTTTATCACACTGGGTTCTGCTTATGAAGTCACATGACGGCTAACAGCTCACAAAGACTGAGTTCGGAGTTGATGGCAACCACATCCTCAGGCAGCCAGGACTCACATGCCAGAGTTGGAGTTTTGACTTCCGACATCGGATGGTAAATCATGGACCTGGGGCTGGAAAAGGGTTTGCGGGAACCTGACTGCTCTGTGGACAAAGCTGAGCCAAACACCTTTGAGAAACAGAACAGTGGGCTGGTGGCACGTGCACAGAGTGATTTAGTGTGCACAGGTAAGTCCCATTAACAACATGGGGTATCTGCTGGGTGCTGAGAGTGGGGAGTACCAAGTACCCACTACCACCCACAGGGTGACCCCACCAAACCACACTCTGCCACCAAATCCACTCTCAGAGTGACGCTACAGAGGGGTAGCACTGTCTCTGTGGGTTTCCCACAGTCTAACTCTTTACGGGAGGAGATAAAAAACCTCCAACTGAAATTCACAGCCACCTGGTCAATGCTGATTCCTTGTGGCCCCCGGTGGGTTTCCAGGACCGTGTTCTCTTGAGTAGCTGCGGCTGGTTTCGAACTGCAAACCTTGCGGATTGCAGCCCAATGGGTGACCACTACTCCACAGCCTCATCTTTGTCTCAGGGAATGGCTGGTAGTTGTGAAAGCAACACCCACTGGGTGGCCAAGCCTCCGCAGGACTCGTGTGGAGCACTGCCACGCTCAGCTCATTGCTCAGAGCATTCTCTACACTCATACTGCCACCGTATGCCCCCATCATATCCATCCCGACAATTCCACATTTGTCTGTATAAACATATGAACCATCGTGCGACTCATTCCACGTGTGCCTATGGTAACGGGTCAAGCGAGCTGTCCGCAGTGCTCACAGCCCCACTGCCCGCCACCCATGCCCTCCCTATTTTAAAGGGAACCCCAGTACAATCAATTCCCGCTAGTTGAAAACTCTGAGAAAGGGTGAAAACATTCCCCAGGTACAAGTTGGGGAGCTGTTAAGTTAATCCCCCCCACCCCCAAACACCGGAACCAGGAAGCCCCAGGTCCTCCCGACAGGCATCTGCCTTAAATCTGACCCTGTGTGGAGTTCCCAGCATCTCGTGGCTGAGCACAGAGAGCAAGTCTCCGGAGGCCAGGGCGCTGGGAGGTGCAACAGTTTCACTTGGCCCTGATGACGGAGCTGACGGCCCTGATGGGGAGGGAGCAGGCATTCATTTGTTGGCTCCAGAACACTTTATTCTCATTCAGGTGGAGAAACAGAAGGACAATGCAGTGAAATTGTGCAGCCTGGCGCTTGGGCTTCTGCACAAACGGCACCGATGTGAAGTTTTCGCTTTGTCTTCTAGTGCTGGGACCCAACGCCATTGCCCTCAGCCCGACCTTCCGTGATGTGCCGAGTGGGAACCTGGAAGTCACGCCAGTCACTGTCAGGGTGCCTGGGTCTCTTGGCGGGCCTCTCTGAGTGCTTTGTGTCCTGCCAGTGACCTCACAGCTGGCAGCGTGCGGGGAAGGCCCCTCGGAGGACACAGCAATCATTTATCCCCTGTGATGGCTCAGGCCTGGCCACTTCTCTGAGACAAAGACGGACAAGGAGCCTAAATGATGGGTGGTCCTCGCTGGGGTGGGGACCCCACTTCAGGAGGGAGGTGTGGAGTCACTTGCAGCACTTCACCTCCCATTAGTGGCCAGGCTGAGCACGACGCTCCAAAGAGCCAAACGGGGGCTGAACTATGACCTGCAATTTACAAATCATTTTTCAAAAGGATTACCAAAAAAAAAAAAAGTGCATGTGTGTGTGTGTGTATGTATGTGTGCGCATGATCTGGGGACATGATCTGAATGGGTGGCATCTTTCGGGCTTGTTTTTTAAGACTACCTGGCATCAGCTAGCCAATAGTTTCTGAGTTTGGGAGGGTCGGGAGAAAGGGCACGAGCTTTTTGGATGAGATTTTATTTTAAACCCAGGTGTTTTGAGTTTTTAATTATTGTTATTTTTAAAACAGCGCCGACTGTCAGGATAGTCTCCCCAAAACAACACAACACTCATCTGTTCGGCAGGTACAAATGCTGGCATCTCTTCATTCCTGTTCCATCACAATGAAAAGAAACCAGGGCTTCGTGCAGCTGATGGAGCCCCTGACTTGGGCATGTCCCTATGACTGGCCTCTTCACCCCAAAGGGCCTCCCTGCCTTGACGTCCCACGTCTGCCAGTGTGGCAAGCCAGGCCAGCCATCTTGGATTTCAGCCTGTCTGTCCTCTGATTAGACTCTTCGATGACGGCCTCCTCCGGGCCACGGTCACATTCATAAAAGCTCCATTCTCCCTCTTTTGTTTGTTTGGGCAGGGCAGAGGCAGGCAAAGTCTCTCTGTGTTTTGCCACAGCTGTGGGGTCTGAGAGGGACAGATTAATCACCGAGCCTGCGCTGGCCGGGCCCGCGCCCCGCACTGGCAACTCTGCTATAATGAGGACACAAAGAGCCTCCCCTCGGCCGGCGACTCCTCTTCATAACTCAGGGGCGTCACAGTGGCAATAGCCTCTAGTGCTATTTGTCTTCCGTGCAGTTGTGTGACACTTCAGCATGAGCCATAATTTGGCAGCTATTTACCGTGACATTCCCCTCCAGTACAGCCATAACGTTCAGTGAGGCCATGATTTGGTTCCATTTACCATATAAATTGTATTGTTGTGCATGCATGCTAGCAGCTACATTAGGTACCTGGAAATGAATGAAAATGAGTAAATCTTGTAAAATAGATACTAACGGGATCTTCAGCAGCACCAGGGCCCAGCTCCTCCCAGGGACAGGCGGGAGAAATTAAACAGGGGTCCCAACTTTCCCGGAGCCCCTCCCATAGGGCAAGCCCACTGGGCAGGCACTAGAGGGGAGGTCCCCAGGTGCCAGGCGCCGGACAGACCTCAGAGGTCAAGGATCGGCCCAAGGCCTCTTTGGCGTGTGGTCAGCGAAGGCGGATGACTTTGGGGTCAGTGACCCGACCCCAAGACGCACTGCTGTTCTCCATCCGTGGAGGTGTCACGCTGGGCATGTGTCGGTTTCCACTTCCGGTTTCCGGCAGGAGTCTGTTGTGAAGTCTCCCACCCAGGGGGACAGGCGGGTGCTTGTCTGCACCCGTGCCCTCCCCCCCCCCGGCGCCCCCCCCCCCCCCCACCTTTCTGGCTGGTTCCTGTCTGAAAACCTGACCGAGCGCATGTGCTTTTGCAACAGGAGTTTGCTTTTGAGACGGCCCAGAACACGGTCCTTTCCACCGAGGCCTCCCTGAGCGAGGCAGGTGAGACTAAAAGCCCCCAAAGACCGGAGAGGTCTTTCAAAAGTCTGCGGTCACTCCGGCTGTTTGCTCTTCTCAAACACCTCCGCGCCAAGATTTTCAGGGAGGCAGTCCCCGGTGACTTCCACGGCAGCCTTCCCTGACAACCCCGAGCCTTTCCGAGAGCCAACGGGGGTTTGCTGCCTCCCTCAAGTATTAGGGAACCGCAGGTCCCCCCAAGACCAACGGACCCCAGAGCGCGGGAGTATCTGCGAACAGTTCTAAGACAATCTACAAAGCGGCGGCTGCCGTGGGCTGCGCTGACATCAGGAATTCATTTCGTCCCTGGAACAATATACGCTGGAAGCAGCCCGTTCACAACTGGAGACGCGGGTGTGCTGGGTTTACCTCTTGGCCTCCAGGAAAGTTTTATTGCCACTTTTTTTTTTTTAACGAGGGAGGAAGGGGGGCAAAAAAGACAGAGGGGGGAAACGGATTCATTAACACCTTAACTTTTGTTTGAAGAAACATTATACCCTTTACCAACTAAAAATACATCGATTTTTCGCAATTCCGAGGCTCTAAAGTGCCCATTTTCATTCTCGTTTGATTTATCTCGCTGCTCTGTTTTTACAGCTTACTGCTGACAGAGTGAGGTAATTCAACGACAATTTTCCCAGTGTTTTTGCCCGTGTACATATAATCGACAGCGCGGAATACAGACTCCAAGCCAGTAAACAGGCCCCCTGGAGACCGCTCTCCTAGGTCCACCCCACACGCCAGCTCCCCGCCCTCACACAGCTTCAGCAAGTGGTCCATGGCGGCCGGATACTGCGAGAAGTAGTGGTTCAGGAAGAAACCGCGTATGCTGGCAGACTTTTTCAGCAGCTTGGCTGGCAGTGCTCCGGCTTTAATGGGAGAGAGGCCGGTTGGAGTTTGGTAGCCAGAGATAAAGCCAATTACGATCAGGCGGCCTTTGGTGGCCAGTGCATCCACTGCCAAGTCAAACAGGTCCCCCCCCACGGACTCGTAGACCAGGTCCACGCCTTCCGGGTACTCCCGCTTAAGCACAGCACCCACATTCTCTGTTTTATAGTTGATGGGGCGATCACAGCCGATGGTCTTCAGGAAGGCGGACTTTTCTTCCGAAGAGCAGGTCCCGATGACATAGCACTTGGCTCGTTTGCAAAGCTGCACGGCGAACTGGCCTGTTCCCCCAGCCGCGGCTGTTACCAAAACTCTCTGCCCTTCTGACAACCCTCCAAGCTCGGCCAGGCTGATGTAGGCAGTGGTGCCACTTACCGGCAGGGTGAGGTACTCGGGTTTCACAGAGGGCAGGGGGGTGGCCATGTTGGCCGGCGCCACGGTATACTCGGCAAAAGAGCCAGGGGCTACGTAAGCGACGGCTTGGCCAACTGTGTACCTGGCACTAGCCGAGAGGCCCAAGGCCACCACCTCCCCCAGGCCTTCAAAGCCGGCATCAAAGGGGACCTTCAGGGAAGGGTTGTATCGGCCGGCGGTGTGGTTGACGTCCGAGGCGTTCACACCCAGGAATCTGAGAGAGAACAAACACATGCATCAGGTAGGCCCTTCGAGGTCCCACTGGAGCAAGGACCTCTAACTCCAGCCACTGGCGGGGCTGGGGGGTGGGCCGGGTATGGAGGGGCTGCTGGAGCAAGCCACTGTGATAGCATTGAAAGAACACGTCCTCTTGTTTCGCTGGGGGGAGGGATTAGACAAGCAAGCACAAGCACGCCACCGTAGTTTTCAATCTGCGTTTTTTTTGGGGGGGGTGGGGGCACCTTTGATTGTGTTCCCATAGGGGACCGTTCCTTCAGTGTAAGGGTCATTTCCTGTCACTTGGACGCCTCCTGTTATTTTGTTCCTAGATCATTCATTCCCCTGCTTTTTCTTTTAAGTGAAGAAATAAGCAAGGACAACAACCACACACTCACACTCAGAACCCCAAAGCACGTGAGGGAGCCCTCATTCTATATAAACCTCACTGGGGCGATGGGGTGGAAATTAATTGGCCTCTTAACAAAGATGTTAGAAACAACACCAGGATAAAATATATTCAAAGAAGTACACTTGTATTGATTCTGGCAACAATTTAACACTTCAGATGATGACAGTAATGACAGAGATACTATTCAAGATGGATGTAACATGCAAGGTCATCGGTTGTGCCAGCAGGGCGGTTGAAACAGTGGATCCAGCACTCGACTCTGTTCCTTTCTGATGTGGCTGGTGTGAAAATATGCGTTTGGATTAATTTAACAAACAACGGTCTCAGAAGGGCATGGAGTTTTTTTTTTTTTTTTTTTAAGGATCATGCAGCATTTTACAGTCCCCTTTTCAGATGAACAGGAAAGCAAGCTGTCCCTCTGTTTTCCTCAGCGAGAGGCAAAGTCACGACTTGATTAATACCAGATGATTATTGTCATTTTGGTAGCGAGATTTAGTTTAATTGAGAGTTGAATGTTCTCAACAGCTTCTCCTCATCTGCCTATACCAAGTAACAACAACAATAATAATAACAACAAAAAGCCTCAGATAGGGGGTTGGGGGGGCTGGCATCTGCAGAGCGTGTCAGGGACCCGGAATGTTGTCAATCCACTGTAGCCTGATGGTGCTGGAGACAGCTTGGAAAAGGGCCTGTTAAACACATTCTCTTTCCACTCAACCGAAGGAACATCGGGTCTGTGGTGTGAGAAGAACACAGCAGCGTGGGTCTCTCTCGGGCTCTGTGCGGGGGAACCCTAAGACAGCAGCGGCACTATGGAAAACCTCCGTGTGTCGGAGAGGGAAGGAGGCAGGAAGCAGAGGCCTTCCGCCAATCCAGCTGTCTCCAGAAGGCCGAGCGCAAGCAGCACAGCGCCCAGGCCAGCTGCCCCAGCACCCACATCAGTGCTCCATGGGGGTCTAAATGATTTCTGCTGGGTTTGCCTTTGGTAGGTTATTTCCAAGGTGCCCGTATCCCATTTCTCAGAGACGGGAGATCCAGCGGTTGCCTTTTATTCTCCCAGTGGACAGCAGTGCCCAGGTCTGCCTGGGGAAGGGGGGCCTGGAAGCTGGGGCTCAGGCTGAGACAGCTTCTCTGGAGGGGATGGAGGCACCCTACCTTGGTCATGCAGCAGATCCCAGGCCTGGCCAAGGGGAGAAGAGAGAGCTGGTCATGTTTTTTTTGGGGGGGGTGGGGGGAGGGAGCCAGCAGCAACATCTGCCTTTAGGTGCTTTCTCCCAAGCTAACCTTTAACCTCCCTTCCCTTGTCTAGTTTTCTGGTTCAGTGCACCTCCCCCTTGAAGTAGCTCAGCCATGGAAGTGGAGTACCAGTCCCTGGCCAGGGGGACAAGGCTTTGGACACTCTTGGCAGACAGTCTGTGGCAGCAGATGCCCTGGGGGCCTCCCAGGAAGGAAGGCTCCCAGGAAGGCTGAGAGATCTCCTGCCTCCTCAGGCACGGACCCCCGCTTCCCAAGGAGAGGGTAAAGTGCACCTTGGGGTGGCCTGGTTGACTGGCCACAGAGTCAGGTAGCAGATCCAGTACCACCCACAGGAAGGGAAGCTGGGCCTAACCTGTAGTCACAGGTCCACGCTCAGCTGGCCCACCTGCTCCCACACAGGATAGCTGGATGCATAGGGGTGGTAGTTTCTGGATGGGCCCGGAAAATGCCTAGGACCTGCAGCAGCACAAGGTGTCTGAATGTAGACCTTGGCCTCCTGGAAGCAGTGTGCCCAACCAAATTCCAGGAGCTCTGAGCCTGGTGAGTGGCACAGCCTGGAGATAGTTCCTACTTGCACCCAATTTCTCACTCCCCTCCCCCCCCCCATTCTCCTAAGTCACCTGGTCATAAGTGAGGAAGGCTAATAGCTGCCCAGACCTGGTGCAGGGCCTGCAGCCCCCCTAGTGGTTGGGACGGGGTGGGGGGAGGGAGCCCCCAGTCCTTACCTGGGTTTCAAGGGAGAAGCTGGGTCCAAAGCCCTTTGCCTGTGCCTCCAGTGACCCAAGTTCAAGAGCAGCAGGAAAGGGTCCCCTGGGCAGGCTCCCCAAAGGAGGGGGAGACAGCAGGAAACATTGGTGCACTGGGGTCTCCCACACCCAGGTGGTGGAAAGGGTGTACTTTTAACCAGTGCCTTATTTCAACCATCAGATGGGAGTGGCGGGTGGCAGCTGCAGGAAGGCTGCAAGTAAAACTCCAACCCAGGACCCCAAGAAAAAGAAGGGTACTTTTACGGGCTTTCCCCACTTCCATCACCCTTCAAGTCTCCGGAATCTATCCTAAAAAGTGCCCAAGTTTTCTTTCTTTCTTTTTTATTGTAAAAACAGCAATAAAGGGTGTGTGTGTGTGTGTGTGTGTGTGTGTGTGTGTACTTTATACAAAAAACAGAGCACAGAAGCCACCAGTCCACAGCGAAGCCGGCAATCCTGGGAGGCAAAACAAACTCGTCCAAAGGAGAGCTTCCTTAAAAAAAATGTCGGCCCAGACAATCAGCAGAAATACAGTTACCCGCCTGCAAGCAACAAACCGTTGTTCATCAATGCGTCCTCCCCTCCCCCCTGGCCATTCCGCCAAACTCCCCGCTGCAGTCTCTTATGCTTTGCAGAAGAGTCGTTAGAATTATTTGGAAACGAAATCGCATGCCAACTGCTTAAGGGGGGGAAAAAACCCAACAACAACGCTGGAAAGAGTATGGATGCAGACTTAAGTGGGGGCTTCTCTTGCCCCTGTTCCCTTGCTCAGTGGGATAGTTGCATGCGGAGGGGGCTACTTGGGAAGTGCCTACCACCCCCCAACAAAAACAGTAAGGAAGGACCTGGGTGACAGTGCTGTGCCCGCTATGCTCCGCTGCGCAAAAGGGCTTTCACCCGCCTCTTGCCACACTTTTCTGAAACGGAACCCATTTCACCTCCAAAACCCCAATCTGGCTTAAGAGCTTCTCCCCCACCCCCAACCCTGCAAGGGATTTGTATTTTCTGTTTTGATGGAATGAGATGTGCAATTGTTCCACCAAAAGCCAAAGCCTGAAGGCGCACAAAGAAAACCTCCCAACACTTCCAAATAAGTGAAGTGGGGCTCCAGCCATTCATTCCAAATCAGGGTTTAGGATGATCAAGTTGAGGAGTGTGTGCTTAACATCCTAATGCAATTAAGTGCCCTTCAGGGGTGATCTGGTCTAGATTACAAGGAACCATTCTGCACGCGATTATTAAGCGCCCATTCTTTAAAATATATTAACAATAATAAAAGCTCAGACCGGTAAAATGCCAAGTCTACAGGCATTTATCTACAGGCATCATTGAGATCCAGTCTACAGTTCTGGGGGGCTAAAGGGCCTTTCTTCACGGGGAGGAGAGTTCTTTTCCCAACACGCTGAAAACCGGCCGTTCATCCCCTTTAGATCTCAAGGTGAAAGTTAAAGGTCAAGTTGTGAAATGCACACTCTGTACTAAAGGGGGAAAGAGAGGCAGAGACCCGAGAGCCACCCACGCGGAAGCCCTCCAAATCCCGGAGCCTGCGCTCTGCGCCCTCAACACGGAATCCAGGGATCCATTTTGCGCTCGCCTTAGGATTCACCCTGGTGGCGGCCCAGGACTCACAGTGAGCCTGGGCCCCGAGGCCGAGGCGCCGCCTGGGAGCGGCCCTTTGGGAAGGCAGCAGGAGGGGGTGGAGGGCGACTGTAAGCCCGAAGGGTGAGGAGCAAGAGAAGGAAA
This sequence comes from Nesogale talazaci, assembly GCA_004026705.1. Classification (NCBI taxonomy): domain Eukaryota; kingdom Metazoa; phylum Chordata; class Mammalia; order Afrosoricida; family Tenrecidae; genus Nesogale; species Nesogale talazaci. The sequence goes on along the minus strand of PVJH01016125.1, from coordinate 39,568 downwards.
GTTACCCAAGGAGGCACTGAACACTCGCGGGGACAGAGGCCCCGGAGAGCGCGCTGCAGGCGAGCCGGACCAGCTCCACGAGGCAGGTACACCCACCGAGGCGCCGGCGCTTTGCAATGCTGTCATTTCTCACTTCCCCCCCAGCTCGTCCCCCTCCCAATTCCACACCAAGTTTCTAAAAGGGCTTTTATTCCAAGCAGCTGTGTCAGCGCACTCAAGTCCACAGCCCACGGGATCCTCAGTGGGAAACGGAGAAGCAACTGCTTTTGCCTGTGGAAGTTCGCCGGCTTCTCCTTGGGGTCCCGCCTTCGCTTCTAGCAAACGTTGACTGTGGTTGGTATTTTGTTCCTGGTCGCGCAACCAAGTCCTTCTTCGGGAAGGCGTGCGGTGTCCTGTCCTCACAACTCCTTGCAGAGGGAGCCCTCCGCAGCGCCACAAACTTTCTAGAGAGCGCCCCTGCCCTACTTTTTAAGGCGCCCCCCCCCCTGCAGTCCCTAGTCTCCACTCAGTTCCCTCCCCCCACCCCCAGCCTCGGGATCACTCGATCATTATGTCTCCAACAGGTTTCCAGAGCTTTCTATCACGCTTCGAGCCCTTAAATCTCAGCTTTGTGGGGAAGCTCTAATGCAGGCCGAGCAAACGCTGCCTCCGGCGCCTTTCTAGGGCAGGGCATGCTGCATCCTCCAGACTCCGGAATGGACGCTCTGTACTTTCTGGCACACAATTTACGACTTCGTTATAATCACAGGGTACTCAAAATGTTACTTGGTCCCATACGTGCGAAGCCTTCGCCTTCGGACAGGGGTCCCAGTCGGCCCAGCACTGCTTCTCCTACGGAGCAGGCCAATCCTCCCCGCTCCTGGAGTTGGGCGACTAGGCGGGAGATCTAGGGACCTCGGCGCGCAGACCCTGCGCGGAGCAGTGCCGAGGGCCAGCGCGAGGGCCCAGCCTACCCGCAGCTCGGCCGGTAACTAGAACTCAGTCACGTGCAAATGCCCCTCGGTGGGGGCGGGATGAGGGACCTTAAGGGCCAGGAAGTGACCTGAGAGTCACACCACCGGTGTCGGTCAGCAAAACCTGTAAGCAAATACACAGCGCCCCCACCCTGGCCCAGCTGCCGGGGGACCGGAGTCCCTCTGTCCATCCAGAGTAGAACCCACAGTCCCCCAGTACTGACAACACACAGAAGCCGCGGGCGAGGTGCACGGGAACACACCCCACCACCCGCCTGCACTGCGCTCGGCCGCCCACCTGGCGGGCAGGAGGCGCCGCCCTCGCTGCCCCAGGTCCTCCATCGCCAAATGTCGCCGAGTGCGTCCCGGCAGGTCCGGCTGCCCGGAAAGCTTCACTGTGCGCGGTGGCCGTGGGTGCGGGTGGGCCACGAGGGGAGCCTCCCTTCTGGGTCGCGGCGGTTTTATTTCGGGCGGGAGGGGGAGGAGGCGGGCTGGGGGAGGGGAAGGGAATCCCAAATTAAAATCAGCCCCAGCTAGGAGGCCGCTGGGCGACATCGGGACGTGCCACCGCCCCGGAACCAGCAGCCGCGCTCGCCAGATGGCGGCGGGCGAACTGCCTAGGCGAGTGGCCGTGGCGGCGGAGCCTGAGCGCGACCCGGGGGGGCGCGGGGCTCACCGGTTCCTGACGAGGAGCTCTCCGTCCCCGGGGAGCGGCACCGCGCAGTCCCGGCGCAGGGTGACGGCCTCGCGGAAGTTGGGGCTCAGCCGGGTCACCACCAGTTTCTGCATGGCGCTGGGGATGGCGGAACCCTGGAAGTCCAGGAAGTGGCGGGCGTACGACATATCCACGATGGTCCGCAGCGCACGCATGGCCCCGATCGGCGCCGGCTGGCGCAGCCGGGTGGCGGGGCGCGGGGCGGGGCGGCCGCCGCGGCTCCTTTAATCTCCCTGTTTTGTTTTGAATCTGCTCGCCGCAGACTGGCCGGGAGGCTCCCCGCCCTCCCCCTTCCTCCCGGCGCCGCACCGGCACCGGATACCCCCACCCTCGCCGCGTCCAAAAGCCGGATTTGACTCCTTCGAGGCGGGCGGGGGGAGGGCAAGGGGGACCCGGCTCGGCGCTCGCCGCCCGAGTGCAGCCCGCGGCCCCGCGGCCCCGTTGCCCGGCCCGCTGCGGCGCGGTCCCGGCGGCCGGCCGGCGCAGGCGCCTCCCCTTCCCGTGCGAAGCGCGCACTTCCTTGCAAGGTGGTACGAATCAACCCCGAGCGCGGCCGGGGCGGCGGGGCACGGCCAGGCGGAGCGCCCCGGGCCGGGCGGCGCCCACAGCCGGAGCCCCAGCGGTGGACAGGGCGCACCCTGACTCCCGCGCGCCAAGCTCGGCCCTGGGCCCCGGCCGGCCTGGTGTGTCCCACGCAAGTTGCACGAACTAAGCCATTTTCTTGATTTTGGCCTAGATTTCTTGTTTTTCCGGGAATGTTTTAAGTAGCCTCTCGAAGCCTGTTAGAGGTTCCCCGTTGGGACAGTAAGCACACTTTGGAAGGTAGCCGGCCAAATTCCCAAAGCACACAAACATTTTAATCTTCTAGATTGTGACGCCCAGGGACTTGGTTGAATTGGAGACCTTGCCATGCTGGAGGAAGACGACTGTTGTAAGCCTGCTAGAGAGACCCGCAGTTCCAAGGCGACGACAATTTTCTTCCCAGTTGTCTGTCATAGCCAGATAAAATCAACTCACTTTTCTTGGGGGGTGGGGGTGGGGCAACTGAAATATTTCCCACGTTTTTTTTATGATGGATCAAATGTAGCTTAAAATTGTTATTGAAGATGTGTGTTTTAACACACACACACACAGCTGCACGAAACATTTAGTTTGCACTCATCCACCAGTTAATCGAATTCCAAAAGCCAACCAGCGCCCCACCCCCACCCAAGTCCATCCCCAAACTGGGATTGTCAGAGTGCCACAGCTATTTCTATCTCCACAGTGGGACAGTCTACCCCACCGGTGGCTCGGGTGCACGTGGGCGCAAGTGTGTGAAGGTGCAAGCGGAGGGCACATGAGGAGGTTTGGAAATCAGCAGGCAGTATCTGAACTTGGTCTACCACATGGCTTCCACCCAGTAACCGCCAGTGACTTACGATAACAAACCCCTCCACGCCTGCCTCAACTGCGAAATCCCTGCGTTATGCTGTATTGAGATTTCTCCTTTTTGTCATATTGTTTAGCCCCGGAAAAAAAAAAAGAAAACAAAGCAATTAAAAAGATTGACAGGTATGGCTTGTGTGAGACCTATTTGTAATTGTCAGGGTGACGTTGGCAGGGAGGAGGAGTAAGGACCGAGCGGCAGCAGCTCGATGTGTCTGTCTATCAGTTGAGACTGTCTGAAAGCTCTGCGATCCGAATGTGTGTTATATTTCACTGAACGAGGAGAGCGGAGTGCATCTCTCTTCTCCCAGGAGTTTGGGGGGACCGTCCACGCGCCTCGCGCCCACCCAGTGCGTGTCTGCTCTGCGCCCCCTTCGCGCACACTCTCCGGGTTGTTGTCGTTGGTGGTTTTGGCTCCCCCCCACCCATCCCTACCTCCGAGGGGGCGATTTTTGTGAATTTTCCAAACACTCTGCGTGGACGATCCAGACCGGACGAAGCTCCACGCTCGCGATGCGTTTGCATGATGTTTAGTCTCGGAAGCGGCGGCGAGCTGGGGCAAAGCCCCCGGGACGGGCGAGCCGAAAGTCGCGCTGTGCGGCGTGCCACCGTTTGATCTGTGACTGCTTGAAGGTGGAGCAGAGCTGACATTTCCCATCCGGTGCATGTATGTATGGGGGCTTCACTCCTCTTTCTTGTGTGCTTTCTTCCTCCTAGACCGAGCGCCGCCGGGAGCAGGAGGAGCGCCGGCAGCGGCCTCGCCGGCGCACAATGAGCCCGCGGCGCCCCGCGCCCTGAACACGCAGCCCCGCGCCCCCGGAGCGCCGAGCGAACCGGCCCCCCAACCCCCCAAGCGAGAGCGCGAGAAAGTTGCGCTCGGAGACTCTTTGACCGCGGAGCCCGGAGGGAGCCTGAGCGGCGCCCGAAGACGCGGCGGGGCGCGCGGGCGGCAGAGGGCAGGAGCCCGCGGCATGGAGCGGCCGCTGCGCCCGCGGCCCGCGCCGGGGAGGACTGAGCGTTCCGGGCGGAGGCCGGCTCGCGCCGCCGGCCCCTGAGCGCCCGGCGCCGCCGTCCATGCGAGCGAGCCCGCCGGCGCCCGCGGAGCCCGAGCCGCGGAGGAGCGGCCCGCGCGGCCCGGCCCCGCCAAACTTGGCCGCCGCGCCTGGCCGGTCACCGCGCCGAGCGGCCAGCGAAGGCGAGGCGGCCCGAGCAGCATGCCGAGGAGGAAGCAGCAGGCCCCCCGGCGCTCGGCAGGTAACCGCGGCGCCGCCCGCGCCCGGGAGGAGGAGGAGGGGCGGCCCGCCGGCGGCCCCGCGCGGCGCTCGGTGCCCTCGGCCGTGGCCCCTGCTCGGGAGGGAAGAGGGGAGGCCCGGCCCAGCCGCTGTGGCCGCTCGGCGGTTGCCACGATCGCTCGGCGGCCGCCGGGCTGCGCCCGCCTGGGCCGGTGGGGAAGAGGAGAAACTTCGCGGGGC
>PVJH01016125.1:0-25000 GCA_004026705.1 Nesogale talazaci | reverse complement strand
GTGGGGGGAGTGTGAGTGTGCATGTGTATGGGGGGGGGGGGGGGGGAGGCCCTTTTCAAAATGGTTAATATGCCTTATTGGCAAGTCGTCACCAGGGCCGGTGTCATTGTCCCAGCTCAGCTTGAAAATATATGGATTTAAAACCCAAGCATCGTGACTCATATTTATTTCAAGTACAGGACGTGTCACAGCGGCGGGCATCCTATTATTAATGCAGAAAACTGTAATAGTCTCGCAGAGCTGGCCCCGCTTCCGCGCCGGGCGAACATCACAGAGGTGCATGTCTGAGCTACCTGGGAGGGTGACCAGCACCCAGGCGACGGTGAAAGCAGGCAAATGACTGCGGGTGCCACCCTTACCAATAGCATGGCCCCCCAAACGACAGCAGCAACAAACCATACGTGGAGAAAGAGAAAAGTTAAAAAAAAAAAAAGACAACCACTGCTCCTTACGTCTTCTGTAAGAGGACCTGGGAGGTGGATATTCTAAGCTTGGCTGGAAAGCTATTCAAACCTGTGCGGAGTCTGAGTACCACACAGGAAACCCTCAGAGCACGGACGAAAATCACAAGCCAGGACAGGTGGGGTTACGGGGCAGAAGCCACCCCCTACCTCCACCTCTGCACACGCCAGGGCCTTCAGGGCGCTGGCGGCCGATTTCCCTCCATGGATTTTGCTCGCAGGAAGAGGTTTCTTACTTCTCCGCAGGTGTGAGCTGGCCCACGCTGTTGGTTTCAACGCCCTCTGGCCTGGTCCATATTCTTCCCATGTCAGCGAGTGACAGGTGCTCATGGATGGGCGGAGGGAATTCTTGGTTTGTTTTTTTTTGGGGGGGGGGCAATCATTGCCCTCTGGTGGTCATGGGAGATACCCAGCGCTGCTCCTGAGAACTGCTGCTGGATTTGAACCGCCAAGCTCCCGGGCCGCAGTCTGCACTCAACCCCGAGGGAGTTCTTAGACGTGGCTTACTCCCCCTCTTTCATGAATTGCAGACATGAGTGGCCCCAAAACTCACAAAGGAGGAGATGAACTTGAACGGCAGTGATCACAAAAGGGCCCTGTCTCCTTTCTCCTTTGGGCTCCTCCTTTCCCACCCCATGTTTCTCTTGGATGCTGGTGAGAAGGGCAGGGGTGGGTTCTCCCAGGCCTCTACCCTTCCAGGCCCGGCCCCATGCCGACGATGTTAGTGGCTTCTGCATCGTGGGGGGTGCTAACTTCTTCTCCCCAGCTTCCTCAATCTCTCTGAAGGCGTCACCCTAAGATGCTGCCTGCCTAGGTGTGCACGGTTGTAACCCAGCTCCCAAGATTCCCCCACCCACCCTGCCTGTGTGTGTGTGTGTGTGTGTGTGTGTGTGTGTGTGTGTATGCAAACCCATTCGAATCCAGGAGGGGCCTGCCATGGAAACCGAATCCCTAGCTTCTCTGGTAGTTTTGGGGGGAGGATCTTGTTGTGGTGTTTGGGTAAATTTCGGGGAGTAACCGCCTGAAGGCATTAGACTACTGAGAATTGGGTGTACTCCCAACGGCTTTGGGCAAATTAATCACCCTGAGCGCTAAATGTGTGTATGGACATATTTGGAACGGAGGGGAGCCCCCTGGGACGTGGTGTCTTCATTTGTTCTCTGGAGCACCTGCTGCAGGCCTCGGCGTGGGGGCCCTACCCTCTCTCGCCAGAAGTGTCTCCTGGGTGGCTCATGACGGGGGATTGGGGAGGACAGAGACTCAAGAGGCCCTCCGTCTCCACTCCCAGGAAAACCAGGTTCTCAGCACGCCTTCCACAACAGTCCAGGCAGTTGCATGAGGGGAGGCATCGACTGGGCACATGGAGATTCCCCTTATTTCTCTTTTTACACCCTTCTCTGTGTCTATAACCTGTTTCTACAGCAATGTTCTTTAAAGATAATTTAGTGGCTTCCCAAGGCCTGAGTCACACACATGTGCTGGGCTCTCCTGGGTCATAGGACACCTTTGTGTGCTGCTGTCTGGCGCTCCCCACTGGTTGGCTTAGAGCTGCCTGGAGGCAGGGGTCCCACCCTGGTGGTGGTGGTGGTGGTGAGGTGTGTGTGGGGTAAGACCCTTGGGTATCCTTCCACCTCATTTCTGTGCCCACAGTGGTCACCCCTCCTGACTTCTCCCAGCCCTCACCAACCCCCCCCACCCCCTCCCGCCAGCCTTTCCCTCCCAGTGCCAACATGGTAGTGTAGGTTGGGTCTTATGGATGGATGGATGTATTTTTAATTTTTGGAAAAGCAGACTGTTTTAAGATAAAAACTTCCCACCCCCTACCCCGCAGCCCTCCAGTCTGTGGCTTCTCCAGGCCCCCCGTGCCCCTGCGCTGCCCCATGGCCCCTGTCTGCGGTGAAGGCAGTCCAAACGCGCCCTAATCAATCTTTCAGGGAGAAGCAATGGGCATTAGAAGGCCACTGTCCTGTGACTAAACACACCCCTTTTATGGAGTGTTGGTGCTAATAAAGGACAGCTTATTACTGAGGCCGGGACCGGAGCCTGGGTGAGGTCAAGCATGACTGACAGTCATCTGTCATCCTTAATGATACTTTTTCTCGAGCTTTCTGAAGGATTCTGAGCCGAGTGCAAATCACCCGGGGTCATCCGCAGTTCACGTACCCACAGATGGCAAAGGTTTTCAAAGACTTGGGTTTAAACTTGGAAAACAACAACAACGACGACAACCAAAAAAAATCCTCACTTTTCCCTCCTCGGCGTCATCCTTTTTTTTGTTTTTATTTTAAGACGAGAAAATACCCCCAAACAAAACCTTTCTTTTTTTTCTTCCCTCACTGCCACCTTTTTCCTGCTTTTTCCACCTAATAGATGTTTTATACACGACAGTGCTTGTGCGTGATTAAAAGAGACATAAATTTATGTTTTATGATGTCTGTCTTCTTTAATTATTACCTTTGATGTCTATTGGTGACTAAAGAGAGCTTAACAGGATCCCTTTCTCTTCTTAAATTTCGCCGAGTGCAACCCAGCGCGCCCCTGACAGATGTCCGCGTCTTACCTTCAGGATTATTTTATAAATCCCTTTCTGATGAGCGGAAGTGTCAAATCAAGGACAGGTCATAAAGTAAAAGTATAAACCTTTTAAAGAGAGACCTTGGTCATATATAAACATTCCGCACACTATCTGAATTTTTTATGGACTAAAGAAAAATTATATTTCAGCCCGAGGAAGGGAGACCTGCATGTATCAGCCTGTGTTCCAGGCTCTGACGTCCGCCCACCTGGTATTCTTGGCTGTGGCCTAGAGGACACTGTGGCTTTGGGGGTGGGTCCTGTGGAACCTGCTTGGACCTGGGGGGAGTCCGAAGGCCCGGTTGTGGTTGATCCTAGAGTCTCAGGGCCAAGCAGTCCACTGGTGTGGGGACTCATGGGCCATTGTTTACTCCCCCAGTTTTCGTCTGCGCCCGTCCGAGCCTCTGCTTGCCCTTGCGCTGTGTGCCGGGGTGCAGCCTCCGGGGGACGCCCCCCGAAGTCCTCACTCTGTGACTCGTGGGCTGCCCCACCTGTTCACCGGGCTGAGCATGCTCAGTGGCGAAGCAACAGCTGTCTATTTTAGTTTACCGCGCCCCACCCCAAGCTAGTTGTGTGCTTAGTGATTTTGCTCTTGGTAAAATTTGAGTTTATTTTGACTTATAAAATGGAAAGAAAGCTGAAATCAACAACTTCTGGGCCCTTCTGCCATTATAAAGAGGAGGCAGATGGAAAGATGTCACTGCACAGAAGACCCAGACGTTGCAGGGCTGGGAGCCCTGTGCGTACGCGCGCGCGCGCAAGCGGAGACGGGTGCGCACGGAACTTTGGGAGACATTGGCTGCCTTGATGCTCCTCCCCAATTACAGACGTGGAAACGTGGCTGCTGATTGTTCGTTTTGTTTTTAAGGATAATTGTTTATTTGCGCCTCCTTTGTAAACACTACATATACCAAAAATTCACTGTCATCAAGTGGACTCCAGCTCATAGCGACCCCGCAGGACAGTTTCAGAGAGGAACACTTGCCGGGAATGGAAAGCCCACTCTTTCTCCTGTGCAGCCTGGTGCTGCCGAGCCACGACACTACCCGCGCTGTTTGCTGGGTAAGCACAGGGCGTTTTGGACTGCCTTCTTCTTGGAGGTCTCGTAGATGGGAAGCCGGTTTGGCACCCCATACAGAACTGTAAGCTCAGAGGGCTGGTGGGCCCAGGACTTCGGGAACCTCAGGTGGCTACTTCGGTGAGGTAGGTCATGGGGCAACCTCCGGGTGGCTGCTGTCCTTTGAGTGAGCTCCCCAAGGTGGTCCCTTGGGCGGCCCTAATCAGTTGGTTCTCTGCATCCTTGTCCCGACACCTCAACTGGACTTTTCGGAGTCTCAAAATGTGCTACCCTCAGCCTGGGCAGCTAGCTTTCTGTGACCCAAGCACTCTAGCCCGTGGGCTCCTCTGAAATAGACCGATCCGCATGTCATGTGGGTGAAGGGCCCCTGGTGCCCTCTGTGACTTATAAGCCCTCCACAGAAGGGTGCTGCCCAGCCATGCCGTGCCTGATTTCCAGAACCTTCCATGTATTCCCACTGAGGGGCAGGTTCTCCAGAAGAGAGATGCTTGTGTTGCTTGTGACCTGGAGTGTGCCACAGGTAGGACACAGAGCAATGCATTCTGGTGGGTCGCTCACTGGCTTGCCGCAAAAGCCGGTGTGCCACAGAGCCACACTTGACCAGAGACCCTGACTTTCCTGGTTGGTGTTTCTCTCGGGGGCAGTTGTGTGGAAGGTCTTGGCTGTGGACCCCGTGGCTGAGAGGCAGTTTTGCCCGCCAGTTTGTTGGTTGAAAAACTAACGGCTTGAAAAATCCGCGGCTCCTATGATGCTCCTTGCCAAAACCATCTTTTTCCTTTTTTTGGTGTGTGTGTGTGTGTGTGTGTGTGTGTGTGTGTGTGTGTGTGTAGTGGCTATCGCTATGAAAATCCTTTTACCAGGGATCAGATTTTAAGATGTAGCTAAGTAGTGCTGAGGGCACATTGGCCACATATTTCCGAGGCAAAGTCATATCAACAGATGTAAACATTCATCTGCAGTGCACAAATGTCTTGAATAGTCACAGCAAGTAAGTCCTGCTTAAAAAGAAAAAGTCTCCGGCTATCGCTGAGGGATCTTCACAAAGCAGCCAGTCAATAGTCCGTGATTGTTGAGCATGTTGTGGTGGTGGCTTCCCCTCCCAGCTCCCCAGTGGGCCCACTGTACACTTCCAGAACCTTCCACCCATTCCCACTGGTCAGCCCTCTAAGCTTTTGATTCCCGCCCGATTAATGTCTGGAAGACATCCTTCAGACACTGCCTTATCTGTTTGTGAAGCAGCTCAGGCCTCAGCTTTAAGTCATGGGTTTTGGCTACAAGTTAGAGTGTGATTAATAATTGACTAATGTAGCTTTTATTTATCACAGACTAGCACATTTCACCATTACGGAGTTAATTTATGTTAAGTGTAAGCTGTCGTTCAATCTGTTTTTCAACTTTTTTTTTTTTTAAATCCTAAGTCTATCTTTCACTCTTTTGAGAAACAAAATCCTTACACAGGGCACAGCCTCGGTTGGTGCCAAAAACTTGATTTCCTTTTCACCGGGTTCATACATCACCAGTCCTCCCAGCTGCACTGTCAGCCCCTGACAGAATGACGTGTGTCATTTATCAAAGGGGCCAGGCTGGGCCTTGGGAAAGGCGGCCGACAAAGCCGGAGAGAGTTCATTTCGCAGTCCCTCCCAGCCTCCCGAGCCCTTTGCCAGGAAAGCCTGTGATGTTTCTGTCTTCACAGCATAACTGTAAGTCCTTCAACCTTCACAGCGCTCACCCTCCCCGCCGCCGCCGCCCCCAGCCGCCGCAGCCTGCCGGTGCTGGCTCCAGGCTCTGGACCCAGACCCCTGATTGTTCCACGGCTGGCCCCCAGCACCCAGCTCTGGGGGGGTGCATCCCCGCAGACTTCCGCCCCCCCCCCACCCCCCCACCCCACTCGAGGCCAGCTCTTCCTTCCTCTACCCACTTTTTCAGAGGGACCAGAAATGAAAGCGCGAAGTCTCCCTTCAGCCGGACAAGGTCAGTGGCTTCAAACACCATCAGCAGTAAAGGGCCTCCCTCTACTCAAAGGAGCAGGCCCTGCCCGCCTCTCCAGCCAAACTTTGCTGCGTGTATTTGTCCCAGGGTCTGCCCAGTCAGTGGTTTTCGCCAGGCCGTTTGGGAAACCACCTACTCAAACCCTATGGACAGTCCTTGTGTTTCTTGGGTGCCTGGGGATTGTGATCTTCACACTGTGAAAGCCTGCTGAAAAGGGACATGCTTTTTGTACCCCCACCTCCTACCCTCTGAGGAGGACAAGAAAGGGTTTAATTTTCATCCGTGTTCCCGAAGAGACCAGAAAAACAACAACAACAACAAAAAGCTCAGGGAACAGTAAAATAAAGAAAAGGAATAGCGCGTGCTGTTGAACCCTGGAAAGCGTGTGGCTACAGTCGACGTGGGGTTTTCCCTCTTCTGCCCCCTTGATGGCTCCGAGGTTTGCCTGTCTGTCACGTGTGAGCACGGAGGGGAGCTGCAGTTTTTGCCCCCGCCTGCCTTTGTGCCTGGTGGAGTTTCTACCCCACGGAGGTAATTTACAGCATCAGATATCATTTAAAGAGATAGCTAAGGAGACGCTGCCTCCGCCAGGAACTTTCCAGAAAGAAGTCCTATAAATTAGCCCCTGCTCAGGAGTGGCTGTTTCCTAGGCAGAGCCGGCCCGCTCATTCGTCTGCATCAGGCTAATTTATTTCTGCAGCCAGATGTGGGGTGACAGGCATCACTCACGGCCCCCTCCCCCCACCGCGAGGAGGTCGGGGAAAACAGTCACGTCCCCCATTTTACAGAATCCCCACCAACATTATTGAAGATGGATGTATCTTTAAAGCAAAGATTGATTGTGGATCTCGGAGTTATGGGGCCATTTATCATGGTGAATATTATTTAGACTTGGATTGTACAAGGCTGTAACTTGAGACACAGCCAGGGAGGGACAATCGGGGAATGCGGATCCATGAACTTTAATGGATGGGGCTTTTTTTTTTTTTCCTCTTCCAAAGCTCAACTCACGATAGTGAGATTTACTCTTCTCACCCAGAAGAAGAAAGCACACCTTCCAGTGTTAAAGGGGCAGTACCCCCTGATTGTCCTGGTGGATTGGGGATGGGGAATCCTGGGGTGGGGGGCCAGGATGCTGAGAAGCCAGGCGGGCTGTGGAGGAGGTGCGCCTGGTCCGGTGTGCACAAGAAACTGTGTCCCCCCGTGCCTCCTGTGGAGGGAGGGTCCCTGGGAGCAATCCCCCAGCTGGCCTGGACCAGGGAGGCCGTGAAGGTGCTGCTGTCCCAGCAGATCTCTGCCTGGGGCCATGCAGGGCCCCCACTTGGGTCTTGGAAGACAGGCGCTGGCGGCCAGGCACCACTGGGTCTGGGCAGGATGCTTGGGGCTGAGTGCAGCCATCTCGGATGCCCAGAGCTGGTGGCGTGAGCCGGAGATGGGCCTCTTTCACCAAAGGAGTATTGGTTTGGTTCCTTTGAGTGCAGTTGGAGCGCTTACTGACACTAATGTCGGGGACCCAAAACACAGGTCAGCCTCCAACATCCACCCTGTCAACTCCTGGCTCTTGCCATGCTCACAGAAAGTCCCAGAGCTTGGGTTCGGGGTGGGTGGGGGTGGGGGCTGGTCTCGTGATGAGCAGAGCCCCGGAAGTCCGTTCCCAGATGCATGCACAGAGAGAATCAGCCTTGTAGGCGCTTGACCTGCCCCTGAGCCGCAGGGATCAATGACCCAGCTCTGCCTCCTCCAGGGCACAGCTTGAGTGGCCCTTTCAGGGGCTCAGGTGGCCAGGCTGGGAGGAGCGATTCAGTGAGGGGGCTCCTGTCAGACCAGGGCAGTGGGCCTGAGCCCCTTGCCCCCAAGTCTAGGGCTTGCCTGCTTCTCCTGGCATGGGGTCCTTGAGGGGCAGGGAGTGCCTCCCCAGAGATGTGACCCTCTGAGAGAGTGGCCTGGCAGTCCCACATGCCCTCAGTTTAGCCAGGCAAGTCATTTTCATGGCCCCCTATCCTCCTTCAAAGCCCCCCCAGGACCTGTGGATGTTCTTCGACTTGGGAGTGGATCCTTCAGTGTTGGCTGCTCTGAGCCCTGGGGTTGGGGGAAGGGTTTGGAGACCTGCAGGGGTGGGGATGTGTGTGAGCAAGTTTCCTGGTCAGAGCAGAGCCTATCTGGACCACACAGACACCCAGGGGAACGTGGTCCTGTGTGTGCGCTGCCCACCTCTCCTGCTCTGTGCTCATCAGAGAGTTTCTGCTGGCTGATTTTCAGGGCTTCCTAGTCCCTTTGAGTCTGGGAGTTCCTTCAAAACCCGCCACTCCTCACAGCCCCCGAGAGATTTCGCCCTCACCCACACAGCGATGAGGTCTGAACCCAGCTTTCTTGCACATAAGGCAAGACATCCACCCTTGAGTTACCGCCACTGCTGCCCTGACCGTGTCCCTGAGTGAGGGTGGGGTCAGACCCAGCCAGAGCCTGAACACCCACAGTGAGAACCCCAGGTCTTGAGGGTAGACAAGCACCCCCCTCTGCCGCACTATGCTGGCACTGGGTGCCTGTCAGGTCTCTCTGACATAATGACTCTACCCGCCCCCCTCCCGAGTAACTACTGATCAGAAGGTGCACATTTAATCCCACCCACTCGCAGCGGGAGGTGGATCCCAGATATACAGCAGCCATGGCCCCCAGGGCACAGTTTCACCAGAGGACACTGGGACCCCTGGAGGCAGCGTGCATTTGATGGCAGTGGTCTTGAGTTGTTTTTTGGGGAGGGTGCGCTGGTCACATTAGGGGAGAGACCCAATGAAAGTGTCTCCTGTTTCAAATGCCAACCCCCCTGAGTGGGAGGGGTGGGGGGCGGCCTGGGAGCAGCGAGATGGGGTGAGCATGTGGCTGCTGCTGGCACCTGCTTTTGAATGTCACGGGAGGAACAGCAGGAAACATCTGGACAGAGACCCGGGACGTCTACTTATGGAAAGGCTCGCATCTGGGGAGACTGGGGTGTCTGGGGGACAAGCCCTCTGGCTGTGCTGCCCTGGTTGGGTTTGTAGGTTGTGTCCGCTCCAGGCCCTCTGGGAACTCAGGGGATGGTGCAGACAGGAAGCTGCTCACTCATTGGGCCTCACCACAGGCTTCGGTCAGCACCATACACCAACTGCACTGTGACCCTTACAGCCGTCCTGGTGATGCTGACCAGAGGGCTTTTCCTTGAGTGTGTGGGCACAGGGGCTCCTGGCCCTGGAAGAAGGCCCGAAGTTGGGCCCTGACCTCCCACTCGAGGCTCCGTGAGTAGACAGCAAATGTATCAGGGAGTGCAGCAAACGTCAGGAAAACCATTGTTTTTAAATTTTTTTTCTTGGGGTTTGAATGTGGTGATTTATGGTAGTTATCCATCTTAAGGGCCATCCATCCGTGCCTGGTTGCTAGGCAATCAAGCCAGCAGCTGTTTGCTTTGAATCGAGCTGAGAAGTTGTCAGTCATCGCACGCAGGTATGACCTCAGAGCAGAGAGCATTGGGCGTGCAAAATTAAAACACCGCTGTTGTTGCCCATCCCTGCCCTTGTGAGTGTCGACTGAACCTTTCCTGCGTGTGCTAAGAGAAACAGGAACAGAGGCCAGAGTGAAAGGTTCCCCCACAGTCAGTATTTGTGCTGCACCGGGTCCCCAGCAGGCCCTGACGGTATATGTTGGCTACTAATCTGAATAAGACTACTAAGTGTTGAGCAAGAAAGGTCTGGCAATCTTCTCACATAAATATGGAAGGGCAAGAAACCTCATGGAATTGGGATCGTGTTACGAAAGTAAACACCAGAGGGCAGGGGCTGGATTAACCGCACGCCCATTGATATTTAAAGTCTCCAGTTTATAAGAAACCCAGCAGCCCCGCATCTCAGGAGAGAAGGGAGGGATGGTCCAGGTGTCAGAGTGGGTTTTGGTCTGCCCAACGGTGCCGTGACTAGGAGTCATGGGGGCTAGTGTTTACATGCCAGGCTGCGGACTGAAGGTGCGACAGTTGGAGTTGACCTGATGGACATGAGAAAAGGGTGCAGGGAGATAGGAAGTGGCATCCCTCCAGTGGCAATCCCTGGATGGTAAAAAGGGGGTGTACACTAGGCTGTTAGAGGCGGCTCAGCAGAAAAGCCTGGCAATGTCCTTCCAGAGAAGCATACGTGAAAGAACCACGTGAGCCTGCCTCGTCTCTGACCCAGCCAAGGTTGTCATGCACTGGGATCAATCTCCTGAGTGGAGAGTGAGTGGCGTTGGGTGGGCCAGGTTCCAAACAGAGGATCTGAATGCCCAGAAAGCGTCCACTGCCAGCCAGGTCTTCATGGCCACCTCGTCTTCCCCCTAGGGTCAGGCTCAGCCCTGGTTTCCCCCCACAGCCCATCAGCCCTGTCTCCAGCACAGGACTTCTCTCTGTGCCCCCTGGTCTCTACCAGACCCCCAGAGAACATTTGTTCAAATGTTATATTACTGTGATAAATACCTATAGATGCAGCATGTGTAGTTCAAGCCATTTTTCTCTGTATGAGAGAAAATTTCCCTTTCTTTTAATTTCTTTTGCTCAAGAACTGTCAGTGGCCTTCTGGTGTAATTTGGTCACCGAATGAGTGATGTTCACCAAGTCACCCAACTGTTGCCTCTAACTGTTAGCACCTGCTTTTCTGTGTTGGCCCTGCCCACACAGCCCTTCCAAGTGGAATCCTATGTGTCCTGTCCTTCCACGTCTGGCTTGTTCTGCTCAACTTGGCACTCTGGAGGGCCACTGGGGCTATCACATGTCAGGGACGTCATTCCTCTGTTGCACATCCACTGAGAGGCTCCTTCTAGCCTGCTCGCCAGTGAGCTAGTATCTCCTTGGCACCTCCAAATGAGGTCATTGAGCTGTGACCTGATTGACCGGTTAGACTGTAACTGCCAGACAGCATCTCCTTTAATTTGGACATTGTGGAAGGTGGTTTTCATTCACTTGGTTTAGGGGTGGGCCCTTGGCACATGGAAGGCCGCTAGCACATGTGGGGAAGTCTCCCATGAGTGGAGGGAGCCGTGGTAGCGGCATGCATTTCAAGTTGGTTTGTTGACCAGAAGATCAGCAGTTTGAACCCACTGGGCACTTTTGAGGAGAATGATGAGGCTGCCTATTCCTATAAAAATTTATACCCTCTACGGACAACGGGGAAGTGGGTGAAGGGAGACATCGGACAGTGTAAGATAGGACAAAGTAATAATAATTTATAAATGATCCAGGGTTCAAAAGGGAGGGAGCGCAGGGAGTGAGGGGGGGGGGAATGAGGAGCCGATACCACCGGCTTAAATAGAAAGCAAATGTTTTGAGAATGATGAAGGCCATAGATGTGCTTGATGTACAATGGACGTATGCATGGTTTGTGATAAGAGTTGTATGAACCCTCAATAAAATTACTTAAAAAAAAAAGATTTACACCCTTGGGAGCCCATGGGGACAGTTCTCCTCTGCCCTAAGGGATCACTGTGGATTGCAACCAACTCAGTGGTGGTAGCTTTGGG
Organism: Nesogale talazaci; assembly: GCA_004026705.1. Classification (NCBI taxonomy): domain Eukaryota; kingdom Metazoa; phylum Chordata; class Mammalia; order Afrosoricida; family Tenrecidae; genus Nesogale; species Nesogale talazaci. The sequence goes on along the minus strand of PVJH01016125.1, from coordinate 13,384 downwards.
TGGTCCGATGGTCAGTCATGTGCCTGGTCCGATGGTCATGTGTTTGGTCCAGTGGTCATGAGCTGGAAGCTCGCAGCTTACACCTGCCAGGGGCGCCGTGGGAGCAGAGACCTGGCCGTCTGCTCCCCTGTGGACTGTAGGCTGGAAGATCAACGGGGTCATTCTACCATGTCACCTGAGAACCCACTGACCTACCACTTCTGCCCAGCAAAAAGCGTTTAATTGGGGCATAGGTTGGTCTTGGTCCACTCTCCATCAGGTCATGCAGAGGGCTTCAGAAAGCCTGAGGGCAACAGGTGGAGCCCCCCCATTCACTTTGTCAGGCCCCTCCTGTGGCACTCCCGTCTGCTCACGGGATGTGTGATGTCTGCTTCTCTGGTCGGCTCCATCTTTCCAGCAGATTGTTGGAACCAAAGCATTTCTGACCAGGACTCCATGCCATCGGTACGAAAGGCCTGGGCCGGGACCCTGTTTGACCACTGTCGACTGTCCGGGGACCCACCAGCCCCATCCTGAAAGCTGCCAGCCCAGCTCTGCTTTGGCATCTTAGGTGCTTGGGAGGATATTCAGTGTAAGGATGGCTTCCTGCTCGGCAGCCTGGGCTCTGTCTGGCCCCCTCGTCTCTCCCTCTCCGTGGGGCAAGAAAGGGTGGAGTCACGCCAGGGGGTGGAAACAGAGTCTGTGTGTCACCCCTGTGGGTTCCGGGCAGGGGGTGGGAAGATGCCCTGGGCCAGCCTGCATGGGTATAGGAAAGCGGAGAAAGCTCTGCTTGTTTGAAGGACGTGGTGGGTTTAGGGAGGGGGAAGAAGGCTGTGGGTGGGGTTCGGGGTGCCAGCCCCGTGGGCAGGCCTGCCTTTCTCCTTGAATGCTAAGAGCTGGCCTTCAACCTGGTCTCGCAAATGAGGTGGGCAGGTCTGAAAGTCTGGGCTATTTCCATATTCACTGTGCCACGAGAGTCTTCTTTGGAGTATTGCGCCCACACCGATGTACAAAAGTGGTGGTGTCTGCAGCCTCTCACAGCCTGCTGGGTGGGCTGTGTAAGTGCATTGAACCTAGACGCAGATTCTACTCCCCCTGAGTGAGTCCCACGTGGCTTGTAAAATGCAGTCTTTCCTCACTTTGGGGGTGTGGGTGGGGGGCAGATTCTGGAGTGATTACTGGAATTTTCTACCAGCCACTGGCCCTGTCACGCTACCCCGCTGGTGTCCCTTACCAGCGCTTCACGGTCAGGCTGTGAGGGGAGCGGCCATGCAGCCTTACAGTCCAGGACATGCGCCGAGCGCCGGCCACCAACCCCTAGGTGTCCGTGGTCCCTTAAGGTTATGGTGGCGTTCACTCAGCCGGGTGACGGTGAGTTCGGCCACTTCCTGCACGCAGCACGCTTCTTCATGCCTGGTGTACACGGGCAGGCGGGTCATGGCACAGCACATGGTCACGTGTAAGACCTACGTCTTGGTAGCCCTAAGAAGCACCTAAGTTCCTGCCTCAGGTATGTCCACAGTGTGTTTTCAAATCGTGACTTTAGGGTGACTTTCCCCTACTTGTCCCTAAAAAGCTTACAGTAGAGCGGTGGCTGCTTCCACGATGCAGCAGAAGCCGCCTCATCCAGTCCTGCGCTTCACGAGGCTCTTGGGCGTGGCGGCCGTCTCTCTGTTCAGCTTCTGGGACCATTACCTTGACATGCATGCCGGCTCCCGGATGTTGCCAAACCTGTGTTAGCCATCTCGGGAGGAAGAGATGCGAGGTGTCCACGTCGAGGTGAAACTGAAGGTCACCGGGCAATGAGAAAGGGGCCGACCCAGGAGTACCCTGGCTCCCGATTAGGTGGTGGGGCCATTTACACATGGGGCTGCTAACTGCGAGGTCACCAGTTTGAAACTTCGTGCTTCTCTGAGGGGGAGAGTGAGAGAAAGGGCTTGCCTCTCCTGCTAAGAGCTACAGGCTCACGAACTGATGGACCCAGTTCTACCCTGACCCAAAGGCTTGCCGGGAGTCGGTATCAGCGTGATGGTAGTGAGGTTGGGGTTTGTTTGTTTGTTGTGTTTTACTTGCTAAGTTTGTGCCTCTCAGAGTCTGTTATCCTCTCATTCCACTTTTCCATGAACTCTTGGAAACCCTCCTGGTAACGGTATGCTGTCCGCACAACTTACAGTCTGCAGAGCGGCCTGCCCCCCAGAGTGTATCAGAGGCACGGAGTCGTGCGCACCCCCGTGCACACAAGCCCCGGCCGATGGTGGCACTGTGCTGCGATGCTCGCCAGGCTGTGGGAGCTCCGGGCTCCTATGCATGGCGTCAACACCAGTGATGTTGGCGGTGGGGGGGGTGGGGGGGTGCGCAGGGCAAGCCAGGCTAGTGAATGGATGCCCAGATCGGTAGCAGCTCTCAGTGCTTGGGAGTCCAGAGACCTGCATGCAGGAGCTCCCGGCTTCTCTGTGATGGATGTTGCCCACCCGGGACGCGATGGCCTGCATCCCTCCCCTTTCTTCCCGGGAAGAATATATTCCAGATCTTAGGTGTTGTCTGACCACCCCCGTGGCGGGGAAAGCCTTTTGCTGAGGATGTGTCTGGGAACGTTAATTAATCAACTCTTAAGATCCTTGGAGGAGGGGTGGAGGACGATCACAGAGATATTTGTACACCGCCTCTGTTCTTTTGATGTCTACGGAGCTCTTGGAAACGAGAGACCACACCTGGGGCTTTGTTCTCCTGAATATTCCACGTCTTATGATTTGAAGAGATGCTAATTTCGAACAGACCCCTGTGCTCTTACATGGCACGGGGGCCCGCACGGTTGGTGGAATCTTCTGTGGGCCTTAGCTCCAGGCCCAGGCAGAGCCCCAGGGGGCGGGCTGGCTGCTTTCCCTTGTCCCCTTGTCCCATTGTCCTTGGGTTCAATTCCTCCTTTCCCTCTTCCGACTACTCTTGCTGCCCTCCCCCTCCCCCTTCTCCTTCTCCTCCTCTTCCTCTTCCTCCTCCTCCTCCTCCCTTTCCCCCTCCACCTTTGCTGCCCAGTTCTCAGGACTTTCAGAGGTTAGAGACGCTCCTGGTCAAGTTACTCTCTGGCTGGTTCTTGCTCTCTTCAGAAGACCGTTACTCTGGAATCTAATAAGTCATGATCAATGTAGTTCCAGAGGCGGGCACAGGGCACCCATGTAGGGAGTTATAGCTGCTTTGGTGAGGCGTCCCACTGGCATTTGAGAATGGTTGTTCCTCACTAAGTTCTGCATCTTTGGTGTACAAAGGGCCCTCCCTCATTGGCCTTTTATGCTAGCTGGTGGGCCATGGGGCCAATGAAGAAGCTGAGGCGCCCGCCCATGACCTTTCCCCTTGCATGGAGGTGTCCGTCGTGCCCTGGCGTGAGTGCCCTCCCTCACTCCCTCTGGTGAGCTGAGCTCCAGGGTCCCTGCCATAACAAAAATATATTTTTTTTCCTTCCCACATTTGCCGCTCATAAAACACTCTGGGGAGAAATTGTTTCTGTGATGTTGTAGATGGTTTTAGAAATAAATTTTAGAGATGGTGGTGTGCTGCCGCTTCTTGAGTTCACCTCTTCCACAGATGAGGCATGGCGAAAGGCCTCATCTCTTGAAAATCTGGCTTTATGGAGTCATAATTATTGAGTTTTTCCACTCTTTCATCACGGAAGGGATGCACGAGCGCACCCCTCTGCGTGGCTGGAGTTTCAAGGGCTTTTTCTCGTGGACGTGGACATGGTGTTCTAATCCAGGTGGCTTCTCCCCCCACCCCGACCCCCAGTGATTAGAGCCAGCTCCTGTGGATCCACCTGGGAACAGCAGTGAGAATTAAGTACTGATGTCGGATGTGTTGTTTCCCAGCTTTTTTGACAGGTTGGATTGGGAGACTCTCATTGTTAACTTTGTGGAAGCCTCCCAGCCCCCTAACCCGGGCTGGGTTTGAACCCCCAAACCAGGACTGACCAGCTCTGTGCCTTTAGAGAGGCCCCTCTTTCCTCCTGAACATGATGTCTTCCCAACACCGAGGCCTGCGGCTCTTCACCTGGGCTGACTCCTTGTACGATTCGTGTGTCCATTGATCCAGCTGTGTGCTCCCTCAGTGGGCTAATTGTTTCATCAACACGTAGCTCAAGTACCTGCCAGCGGCCGAGGACTGTAGGAGTGAGGAGACACGCAGAGAAGACCCATCCGGGAGTGGATCACTCCGTGTGCGTGGTCAGAGGGTTTTGAGCACGAAGATGGTGATCAATCTTAACCTTATCTCGGATATTTTATTATGCACCCCATGGATGGAAGCGTTTCACTGAGTAACGAAATAAGCGTTATCGGGATTGAAGATGCGAAACGAAAAATCCATTTCCTAATTCATTTCACCCGTCTCTCCTGCTTTTCCTCCACACACGTGGCTGGAATCTGCTTCGTTCTGTGGCCTAGGCACTGGCACAACCCCTCACTTCCACCAGCGCCCCCGATGACAGTTTGCGGAGGGCAGGCCCCTTGTGCAGCCAGGCTGGTCACAGTGCCACTCACGGCAGCCCCGGCTCTTCACGCTGCAGACCCCTGTGGTGTCCAGTGGGGTGACTCTGCCACAGGCCCAGGTGCCCGCACTGGTTTTCTGGACGCCTGACTTGGCTGAGTACCGCCAGTGTCCAAGGTCATTCCCAGCACGACTCGGTGGTGTTTCCCTGTGCCCTGCCCAGTAGTCCTCAAAGGCCGGTGGGCAGGGCTAGGTGGGCAGCCCAGTTCCCAGAAGTGCCCATGTCTCTGTGCCCTCCTGTAGGGCACTAAGCAAAAGATCAGCCTGGAGCTGGGGAGCAAGATGTAAAGGGGCAGGCCAGGGAACTCGCAGAGTCGCTGTTCGTCAGGGCGAGTGGTAGGCAGTGAGCTTGGATTCTGGTTCCGGGACTCTACAGCATCATGGCTCTGTCTGTCTCCTCTCTCTCTCTCTCTCTCTCTCTCTCTCTTCCCCACCCCCCCCCCCCCTTTGCTGGGAAGGGAACACATCTCTATTAATGCCATTCTCCAAAGTTGTATTTGTGCCTCGGTGTTGCAGGAGAATGTATATAGGAAGGGATTTAATGGTGCAGCGGTAGCATCTCAGGGTGCCGTCCGTGCATTGATGCTGGCTGGTGCAGCTCACCCAGCCAAGGGCTCCTGGGGAGCAAGGCCACAAGGGGTCCTAAAGGGACGCCAGTAATTCTGGCAGGAAAGTGCTCTGCGATAGCCGCTCCACAGGACAGGGATCCTGTTTCGTCTGTCCACACCCTACCCTGCCCAGAACAGTGCCTGGCAAACAGCAGGGGCCCAGGGACTATTTGGAAAGTGATCTGCATTTACCATACTTGTGGTCTATATTTTATCACAGTCCTGTTCTCATCTGCCACTGACAGGTCTGCATGAAAGCTAAGGAGTTTAGGATCCTATGAGAAAACAAACCAGTCACTCTGGGTGGCGTGAACACATGGTGACTCCAGAACACTCAGTGACTCATGAATCCAGGTGTGTCACAGTAGAAGGGTGTCCTATAGAACTCTCAGTGACTCATGAATCCAGGTGTGTCACAGTAGAAGGGTGTCCTATAGAACTCTCAGTGACTCATGAATCCAGGTGTGTCACAGTAGAAGGGTGTCCTATAGAACTCTCAGTGCCTCATGGTGCCTCCAAGTGTATCGCAGTAGAATTGTGCTTTGTAGAATTATCAGTGCCTCATCTTTCTGGAAGTAGATCACTTGGTTTTCTTCTTCGGTGCCTCTAAGCAGACTCCAGCCACCTCACTACTGAGTTCATTGTTATCGACATCACCCAGAAACTCCTTCGGACCATCTAGCGAGCTCATGTAGATCACAGAAGACTGTTTAGGTGAAGCAGGTATGCACTTACTAATCTAAGTGGTGATATTCTGAAAAAGAGAGTGCTTTATGAAAAAGTTGAGGGTGATCACATCCGCTCACAGAATGGAGACATAAATACCAGATCCCCTCATTGCACAGCTGTCCAAGTGTGCCCCGCATCCCTGCTGGCTTTCACCCGCACACAGTAATGGAGTCACATCTGTACATGGCTGCCGAATGTCATCATTCTCCACCATCAAATCACATCTTCACGTGACTTCCTCAGCTATCACCTCTGGTGCTACTCTGGTTTGTTACTTTCAGGAATATGTGGTAATGCCCAGAGTGCCCCGACAGTGGATGTTTTACTATGTTGCTCAGTGTGAAGGGTCAGTGAAGGAGGTAGTGGGTCCAGGAGGAGGGGGAGGCATAGTCCTAAAATTAACCCAGGAATACTTGACTCCTTGACCGCCCAAAGATTGCTGATAGTCTCGCGTGGCCATCTCTGTCCTTGGAACCTCTTGGGTTGTGATCAGGTTTCTTCCACGTTTGGTGAGAGATGGAGCTTGCACCAGGATGCCAGCATAATCACAGCACTAGGGACACGCTGAGGATGCCCCATTTTGTGCAGGCATGGAAATAAGGGCGCTCCCCCAAAGGGCCTCTGGAACCTGTTCAAACTGTTGGGAAGTTGTGTCTTCTGGTGGTTCTGACTCCCAAAGGGTGACACTTGCCCGCTCTCATGCCCACCTGTGTGGTAAGAACAGAAAGTCACACCTGCCCAGCAGCTTCCCACAGTTCTTGGGAAGACCGCATCCCTTCCCATTCTGTCTTCCCAGGGACCTTTTGGAGGTCCTTCCTCTGGGCACAAATGCACATACACATGCACACCCTTTTGTCTGTTTCGAGTGTTACCTGTCCAATGACCTCCTCCCCCCCAAGAGTAATTCTGTAGGAAGGACTAAGTCTCTTCCAACCAACAGCCTTCAAAGGCAAGGAGTGTTTCTAGAACAAGGGTGCTCATACTTTTTCAGCATGTGAGCTACTTACAAAGTGATCAAATCAAAATGATCTACCAACTACAGAAATGCAAAGCATCTATTTTTATTTATTTATTACATTTATTCATAAATGCTTTGAGAATTCTTTATATGTACAATGTATATGTATCTTGCATAACTACATTGAGTCCAAATTGCACATCCTAACCCTAATAACTACGTACATGTTTTGCCATTACCTGAGTTTACTCCAATGACTTGCACTCAATGAAATGAGCCAGGGATGCATAGTCCAGACAGTAGCTGCTGACAGCCAGCCTCAAGCACACTTCCAAATGATCATCAGTCATGGTGGAATGGTACTTGGATTTCATGATCTTTATGTGGGGAAGGGCGGACTCACATTTATAAATAAGTAGAGCCAAATAATGCAGTCAGGGAGGTAGCACATTTTCTCATGTTTGGGTACTTTCCCTCTGCTAGTAATTCCAGACCTGTTCCCGCACTCTGGACTTAAGCTGAATGTTAGTTTGTAGTGTCAAAATCTCATCTTCCAGTCCAGAAGAGTTCAAGTGAAACAGTGCTGCAATTTTTGATGCAAGTGAATCAACCTCAGCATCTTCCTGAAAAGGATAGCACATGAATGTAGCCACTGGCTGGAGCAAAGAAAAGTCTTGAAAGCGTTTGACTTAGCTTGTCAGTTTTGCTGCACTTCACACAGTTGTTTGTGCATGTGTCTGACACCTAAGGTTGCATCTGATTAGCTGATTGGCTGCGCTGTGTATCATTTAAGCTGCGGGATCCACGTCTATGCTATTCGATCTACCCACATGACATTTGTGATCCGTGGGTAGATTGCAATCGATGTATTGAGCACCCCATGTTCTAGAACATTTCCTCATCTTTAAATCCCCAGTCTCATCTGTGAACCCTTGGGAAACTTTCTTGCACAGACTTCTGTGTTGTTCACACCCCTTTAAGCTCCTTCCCCAGGGGTCAATGCAGCACTCTGCAGGCCTTGGTGCCAGAGGTGGAGGTGATGGGGTGTGGCTGGGTGCAGAAGTGTCCACAGCCTCAGGCTGGGATTTTCTGGACCTTGTGTAACTGTTGTGTGTGAACTCCTGTCCCCCAGCCATGTTGACACTCGTCAGATAACCCCTGTCCCCGTGGGAGCCTTCTGCAACTGGTAACAGTTTCCGGAACTGGCCAGCCAGGGCATGAAATTCTAACCCTGGGGGAAAAGTCGATGGGTAATATTTTCGGAGGTGACGGAGTAATGTGGTCCCAGAGTGAGGACACTGGAAAGGACTTGTGGAAAGCCCAGGCCTGCCTTTGTGTTGGCAGAGCTGCCTCTTGATCACACATGGGGAGGAAGACAACTCGGGCTCGCACATCAGAGAAGAAGGAGGCACAGGCCTTTGTCATTGTCCCAAAATGTTAGGATCAGGGGAGAGACTGAGTTTTTAGGTGGGGGGTGATGGTGAGGGGCGCAAGCTCTTTTTGAAGCAAAAAAAAGTACAAAGTTAAGGATACGAAATTAAGCGATGCATGGGAATATTTAATTTTTCTGAGGAAAGAAGTCACAACACACGACAACAGACCTTAATCACCTGACAAACACAGTGAAATCCAGAAAAACAACATGCAATTGTTAATATGTGTCTGAGCCGTATTTCCCTCCCTAACACTTTGGGCTGCTTAAAGAGATAGCACAGTCATTTCTCTCACACAGGTAATTGGAAGCCATCATTTGTTTCTGATACTTGGGGGTGGGGGGGCATACAGCATGCTACTTTGCACTCAGAGCAACCCCCCCCCTTGTTCAGCCACAGAGTCTGTTGTACGCCCCCGAATGGGAGTTGGGGTAATTGGGTAGCCGAGGTGGTAGGTCAGCCCCAGTAAGAGTGCTGTGCTTCTCTATAGATGGGGAGACCACGTGGACTCGGGAGAAGGCCTACCCCTTTAGAAAGGGCCAGGGAATGAGGGACTGTGACACTGAAGCTTGCTGGATGCCTGAGTAAATCTACTGGTTTGGAATCTGGTCCCTTAAGGCAAAAATGATTGTAATTGAGAAGTTGATATTTCAGTATTAACCCTTCTCTTTCTTGACAAACGTTTGGAGTAGACCTCAAAGCGAAGCTTATATTGAATGCTTCAAAGAAAATCCTTTGGGGCATTTCTTGGGAACCTGGATTATGTAGCCGTCTCATTATGGGTGACATGGACGCTTTGGCCACAGGCTTGGTTTAATATCCTAAAGTGAAAAATCCATTTCACACGATTGGTTCTGAACTTTTGCCACTTTGAACTATCTCTTTGAGCCAGCATAAAGTCTCAATTCTCTCTTGTTTTTAAATAGCTTTTCAGTCTCCTCCTCTTTGCGTAGGTCGTGTGTACTTCAATTAGAAGAAGTGAATGCAAATCACATTAAAGGACAAGCGAAGGGCTGTGAGCACCAGGGAGGAAGGCAAGCCTCCGTCTTTGCTGTTTGGAACAGCACCTCTATGTCTCCACGGGCGGACATCTGTGGGGAGACTGGTGGACATCTCTCTGGCCCTGCCCTGTGTCATCTGTGTCATGGGAATGTAGAAAGTGATGGTAAAGGGTCGGGCACTGCCTCCTTGACTCCTTAGTGGTACCTAGTTCTCCTTGGAAAGTCGAACATTCGAAAAAATAGGTCACCATTTTACCAAACAAGTCTTAAGTTCTTTTTCTACAGTCTTAACTGTGGCATAATATGCACACACGCACACACACACACACACCTCTAGTTGTCTCTCCCATCTTCCATTATTTTCCCACATGCTTTTTGAAGCCCCCTAATATTGGTTTTAGAAATATTGCTCCCTCGATGTTTACATGAATTCCCAGGACCAAGAATGAAAGACATTGCTGCGTTCTTTTGGAGCGGGGGCGAAGGATGGAGCTTTGTGGAGATCGTTAGATGGAGGAATACAGAGCCTCAAAGGAGAGGAGATCCCAAGGTTGACAGCCCAGCGAGGGTGTGCCTCTCTGCATTCTGCCTGGCATTCTGGTCCCTTTGTGACCTTTCCCAGCCGGCGTCCCGTGTTCTGCGATGCAGCTGCCCACACCCAGGTGTGTATCCGCCTCACTTGGCAGCGAGCGAGGTCTTTGCATCGTCCCTCAGTTGGCACCAATGGCTTTGCCCCCCTGGATGCCTCCTCTCCTCCCTTCCCCTCTGGCTGTGAGGACGCCCCCCCACGCTCCTTAGACTGAAGGGCGCATCTCCAAGGGTCTCAGCCTTTGCTGGAGGGACCCTCTGCAGATGACATTTCTAATGCTCTGTCTGGACCTGTGCAGGGTCCTACAGTCTCTCACCACTTGCCCGCCACTGCCTGCCCTCCAGTTTTACTCTGTTATAGCGACATTGCAACCAAAGGATTCACTTCTAAATGTTGTTGTTGTGTCACTGTCAACTCCTCGCCCCGCTTTGTCCAAGGGAAGGACATACTGTCCGGCCGCGTGCCCGTCTCAACAGTTGCTCTTGTGTTTCTGCCCAGGGTTGCGGCCACTGGCCCAGTCCATCTTGTCAGGGGCCTTCCTCTTTCCCCCGCCCCTCCACCTGCCCAGACACCTCGTCCGTCGTTCCCCAGGGACCGGCCCCCCGAGCGCATGTCCGAAGTCCGCGGGAGGACTTTCCCCATCTCACGTCTAAGGGACATTTTGGCTGTACTTCCTCCACCTCAGATCCATTGGCTCTTCCGACGGCCCTAGGTACTTTCAGGTTTCCTCGCCAACACCGTCATTTGTTACGAAACACAAACCTACCCGATTTTGACCTTAATTCTCCCACAAGGAAAATTCTAGCACGCAGTCAGGCCTGTCACACGGTCCTGCCGCTGCATGGATTCAGAGCCCTGGGCTGTGCAGGGAGCGCTTTCTCCCGCGGGCTGCTCCCACCCTTCCTTGTTGTGTTCCTTCAAACAGCAACATTGCACCCCTTCTTCAGTGCCCCCCCCCCCAACACGGGCCCCCCATTCAGTCCAGAGACATTTGTGACATTCCTGTCTGTGAGTGCTGTGGGGCCAGTTCTGACTTGGAGCGATTCGATGTCCAGCAGGAGGATGCACCGGCCAGTCCTCTGTGGCCCACACACACTGTATATCTGAGCCCCTGGTCGGCAGCCTCTGTGTCAACCATCTCATCGAGAGGCTTCCTTCCACCTCTTGGTCACTGACCTTCTGCTTCATCGTGATTCATGTCTTCCTCCAGGGACTGCTCTCTCCAGAGAACACGTCCACGTCCATGGGACTGCGTGCTCAGGAACTTTCTGCCTGGACTTGTTCAAGAAAGATTCGTTTGTTCTTTTGGCAGTCTGTGGTGCATTGAGTATTCGGTGCCAGGACCTAAATCCAAATGTGCTGGTTCTGGTGGAAGCGTTCTTATTCCTCAGAGTAGGAGGCATTGAAAATTCCGTGGTTGGGGTCAGGCGCACCTAAGTCCTCAGAGTGACCTCTGCTCCCTGCCCTTGACAAAGGTCTCATGGGACAGATTCACACAGGGCAGTACTCCCTCTGATTTCCCGCTTGTTGCTTCTGTGAACGTTGATGTGTGTCTGGGCACAATGCCGCCCTGGACCGCAGCCGTCTCCCCACTGGTCATCATGTCCATCAGTCGGGGTGGGCACTTCGATCATCTTTCACTTGCCCTGCCGTCCATGCCAGACGGCTGTCCGTCCTTGGTTTTCATCATCAAGTGCTTAGGGCCCTGCTGGTTTTAGCAGCAGGGTTGTGTCATCTGCATAGTTCAGGTTGTTAATAAGCCTTCCTCCAATCTCGGGGCCAGTTTCTACTTCCTAGAGCCCACTATCCATTATCTGTATCCATTTACAAATATTCCTCATCCCCTTAAACAGGAAACCAGCACCCCTGAAGCAATGAATCCCGGCTAACAGCAATGCAACAATGCATGCCTGCCTCTGAGTTTGCCTGCCTGCATCCTCACTGGCATGGAATTACTCAGTCTCTGTCCTTCTGTGCCTGACCTCTTTCACTCCACGTAGTGTCTTCAAGACTCAGCGATGACATAGCCCACGTGGGGGCTTCAGGTTTCCCAGCGCTGGATCATGTGCCAGTGGCTGGTGGTCACATTTTGCTCACCTGTCGGTGTGTTGGTGGAGACGTGGGGTTTCCATCCTAGGGCTGCTGTGCTGGGAGCTGGAGTTGGGGTTGGTGTCCAGGCGCTGGAGGTCCTACGGTGGTGGACAGAACACTCGTCTTGTGGACAGGGGTCATCTCTCTAGGAGGTATGACCAGATGTGCTGGTTTTTAGAACCGTGGGTGCTGGAAGCTGAGGATTGTCGGGAGTCTGCCATCCAGAGCACAGGGTTTCGCGCCCATCTGAGTGTCTGAATGCTGGTTTTCTGATGGGACATGGGTGAGGGGGGAGGGACTGGTCTTCCCTCTCTCCATGGCCAAGAACCACCAGGTATGTGCCGGGCGGAGAAAGAGCTGGCAGGGAGAATGCCGGGAGGGCCAGATGGTCCGGGTCACAGCTATAATTGGCCGCCACTATCTGTTCCGTTCTCGGTGCGATTCCCGGTACCAGGCTCCTTTATGTCCCCCCCGACGCGGCGAGGGCGGCATCCAGTGAGTGAGAAATAAAGCCACAGGGAGGACGCGAGTTAGCTGTCAAGAACAACACCTGCTCGGGTCTGGCCAGGCTCTTCCTTCAGGATGCAGGGGCCCCCCGTCTAGCTGTCCCCCCCAGACTGCTGCCACAAATTGCCACTGGCAGAGCGGCTTAGAGCGGCAGCCAGTTCTTTTCTCACAGTTCAGGAGGCTGGAAGTCTGAAATGCAGGTGTCAGCAGGCTCCTGCTGTGGGGACCTCCGGGTGTGATCCTGCTGGGCTTCTCCCGGCTCCCTCCCAGAGATTCTGGCAAAGCCTTGCCTGGCGCCCTTTGACTTGGGGTGGCAGCCCTCCAATGGCCCCCTCTGTCGCCACCTGGCCGTCTTTCCCGGTCTCTCCTTTCCATAGTACAGGATGGCTTCTTTTCACCTAGCACCCAGTGCCGCCTGCAAAGACCCTGTTTCCACAGTAGACTCTATTCTGAGGTTCCAGGAGACCATGGATTAAAAAAACAAAAGCTCACTGCCACCCAGCCTGTGCTGCCTCCTGGTGACCCTACTGGACAGGCTGGAAGGGTCCCCGTGGGTTTGCAAGACTGTAGCTCTTTCTCCCAGGGAGTGCTGGTGATTTTGAACAGCCGACCTTCTAGTTCACAGCCCAGCTCACACCCACCATGCTACCAGGGCTTTGGTGGCTGTGAATTTTCAATCCCTCCTACAGTCGAGGGAGCAAATCATGTTTCTGCCTCATCATTCATCAGCTTAAAAAAAATAACCATTTTTCTCTATGACCCCATCCTTTTCATTCTTAGTTTCTTTTCTTTCTTTCTAAAATCACTTTATGGGGTATGGGGGTGCTCTCACAGCTCTTATAACATTCCATACATCAATTGTTTCAAGCCTATTTGTACATATGTTGCCATCATCATTTTTTAAACATTTACTTTCTATTTGAGCCCTTTCTATCAGCCCCTCTTTCCCCCCTCCC